>JAODAL010054829.1:0-24374 GCA_025379985.1 Phyllomedusa bahiana | reverse complement strand
CACGGGCGCTCCGCACCCAACCTGTTTGGGGGCGAACAATTTTTTATATGGGTGACTGACATTGACAAACTGTTTTTGGGGCCTTTGGCCCCCCCAGTTTCCCCCCAAAAACCCGCTCTTTGTTGCGGAACCTTTACTTTTTTTTCTAAGTCTCATAACTTCTATTGTAGACGAGGCACAGAAAGCAGTCCTAGCATCCAGGAACACTCGACTACAAGAGTTCATGGTTTGGGTCCAAACCCTGAGGTTTATTATGTTTCACATAAAATTCCCCTTGTCAAAATAAGGTTTTTCAAAATTTTAAAAAATTTTTTCAATTGTAAAATTTTTTCTTGTTTTTAAATTTGTATACAAACTTTACTGGGTATAGAGGAGATGACTGTTTTGGGCTTTATTTTCGCCTTTAAAATCTTATAAGATACACATCCAATTTATTTATCTGAAGAATTTGTAACATGATCTATGAAGGTCGTGTAAAAACTATGGTTTGTTTTTCCCAAAATTTCCCACTTTAAAAAGCCCTTAATTCCTTGTTGAAAAAACTAAAAATAGAAAATTTTAAATTTTTAATTTTGTAATATTTTCCATTACCCTTTGAAAATAGGGGCAGTGAAAATCATGGAAAGGAGGGTTTTTTGGGACGGGTTTTTTGGACTGCTCTTCTCTTTTACTAATGTGAAAGGTACAGACCCATACTGAGCTGCAGCAATAAAGGATAAAAAATACTACTAAAAGTATTTTTAAACCCTTTTTTTAATTTTCCAGTTTACAAAATCTATGAAAAGCCTTTTATTTTCTTTCTTGTTTTAAGTGAATCTACTCTTTAAATGCAGGTAAAGCATATATTTTTTTCTGTTTGCTTTTAGAAAAAAAGGACTAAAGCGCCAATGGGATTAATGTATGCGTTTTTAAAAGTAAACCCTTTAACATAAGTTTCCCCCTCCTTGCTGGGGGAAAGCAAAAGCTAGGCCAGATGCGTTTCATGCTGTGCCCCTTTATTTTGTAAAAAATTTTTAGTTTTATAGTTTTTTAATGCTAAAATTTTGGGGAAATTTTCCAGCCAGAAAAGTGTCATGAAACAAGCAGTTTAACCCTTTTTTCCCCCCCCCCCTACAAACTGATTAACCTATTAATTTGAATAGGGGAAAAAAGTGAATAAAATTTTCAGGTGGGTGGGGTTTACACCTATCATAATAAGGTGGACTCTTTTTTTTGGGCTGAAAATCCCAGATTTGGGCTTTAAAAAAAAACCCGAAACTACCGCTTTTTACAGAATAAGGGGGCACAGTGTGGAAAAAAAGCAGGTCGACATTGGGTATTTTACTGTTTCCCCAGAAGGGGGGATAACCCGGGGTGACCCGGTTTTCCCCTTTAAATGTCTTTCCCCTTTTCAGATGTTTAAATTTGGGAGGGGGGCAAGGATTTAGGGGCAGTCATATGAAAAAGTTTGGGCACCCCTATTAAAGTTATTTAATTTTTTTGTTTTTAAATATTTGGGTGTTTGCAAACAAAAATTTCAATTTGTATATCTAATAAATGATGGAACAGTAATATTTCCCGGGTTGAAATGAGGTTTTTTGTATAAAAACAAATGTGCAATATCAATTTAAACCAAAATTTTTACCCGGTGCCCAAAAATTTTGGGGGACCCTTTAAAACTTATTTATTGATTTGAAAACTCCTAACAAAATTTTTTCTGGGCTTTCTGAAAACACAACATTGGTTTTGGAACCTCACTGAACTTTTAACTTTAAACCCAAAATGTATCCAATGAAGAAAAAAAGGGATTAAGGGGGGGAATTGCAAGTTGTTTCCATTTGAAATTTTTTGGAAGAGTGACAACTGGGCCCCCACAAACAACCCCTCAAATGAAACCCGAAAACAAAGATTGTTCAACATAGAAAATTTTTTGGGGGAAGGAAAACAAAAAGTTGTCTCAGGATTTTTAATGTCGTTTTTCCCCTGGGGAGGAAAAAAGGGAAGGAAATGAAAAAACCACCGGGACAGTTTTTTGTTAAGAACCCCGAAGTGGAGGGGCCCAAAAAAAATACCCCGAAAGGAGAAAAGAAAATGGTGAGAACAGTCAAGGAAAATCCAAAACCCACCCCAAAAGGCTGCAGACATTTTGCTGAATGGTGTCACTGTGCATCGGTCAACAATACAGCCATTTGGGACAAGGGGAAGCTGTAGGGAGTTTATGCGAAAAGAAACCGTTTCTGAAAGCACGCCACAAATGGTCGCTGAGGTATGCAAAAGCACTTTGGAACCAGCTTCATTTTGGGAAAGGGCCTGTGGATGTGAAAAAAGATTTTAGTTTTTGGGTATACAAAAAAGGGGTTATGCATGGCGTCCAAAAAACAGCTTCCAAAAAAAACCTTTCTACCCCCTGTAAAAAATTTGGGGGAGGTTCCCTATGTTTGGGGCTGTGTGGCCCAAAGGGCAGGGAATCTGTTAAGTTTAGGGGCGCATGGATTCAATCAGTATCGCAGATTTTCAGAAATGTACAAGAATCAGTGTGAAAATTTGAAATTTCGCGGGGGTTTGGGTATTTCAGCAAAACAATATCCCAAAACGCTCCAAACTATCAGGCATTCATGCAGAGGAACAATTACAATGTTCGGGAAAATGGCCATCCCAGTCCCCAGACCTGAATATCATTGAACATCTGTGGGATACTTTGAAGCGGGCTGTCCATGCTGGGCGACCATCAACTTAACTGAACTTGAATTGTTTTGTAAAGAGGAATGGTCAAAAATACCTTCATCCAGGAACTGTTTAAAAGCTACAGGAAGCGACTAGGGGCTGTTATGTTTGCAAAAGGGGATCTACTAAATAATTAATGTCACTTTCTGTTGGGGGCCCATACTTTTGCACGGTCAAATTTTGGTTAACCCCTTAAGCCGAACGCCTGAAAAGTAGTTAATGACCAGAACATTTTTTTCGTTTTTGCCCCCTTGCGCTTCAACAGTTGTAACTTTTTTATTTTTCAATGACCTTTTGGGATGAGGCCTCGTTTTATTCGAGACGAGTTGTACTTATGGGGAATAGTTTAAGTTCACTTTTTAAAATAATTGCAGTATTTTTTTAATTTTTTTAATTTTTTTTTTTACACCATTTTACATTTCACACTTAATAACTTGTAGATTAATTCTACAGGTTTATTACGGTCGTGTGGGTACCAAATATGTGTAGGTTTTTTTGTGTGTGTAATTTATGCACAATTATTTTTATTAAATATTTATTTTTATTTTATTTATTTTTTTATTCTATTTTTTTTTTTAACACTTTTTATGGGTTTTTTTGTACTTTTTTTTTTTACTCCCCTGAAGGGAGAACTGTTTTACATTTTTTAATTTATTTTTTTTTTACACTTACTAATGTATTAGCATATTCATATATGCTAAAAACATGCTAATCTGTGTCAGTTTGACACAGGCAGTGATTAGGACAGCACACAGGCGTCCTAATCACTGGGTTGATACACAGAAAAGCTCTGGGGCCACGCTAGGTCCCTCAGAGCTGATGTGCAGCCGTTCCCGGCTCTGTAGGGTGACCGGGTGTTCCCATCACCCAAAAGAGCAGGGGATCCTTTGATTGCGCTGCGGTAAGCACCGCCGCAATAAAAGGGTTAAAAGCACGGTTTGCGGAGGTTTCCGCCCCCCCCGACCCGAGGAATGCTCGGGGATAGGGTGGTATCGCCCCGATCACGCGCAATTGCGGGGCCGGGCGCGCAAACTCCATGTCTGCAGCGAGTCAAAAGACGTCGCCAGCGAACCCCTGAGATCCCGCCGTCTAAAGACGGGGGGCGGTCTTTTAAGGAGTTAATGAAATTGCACATTTTTGTTTATACAAAAAACCCCATTTCAACCCGGGGAAATATTCTGTGCCCCATCATTATTAATATATAAAATTTGAAAGGGCTGTTGCAAACCCCAAATATTTAGAACAAAAAATGTTAGTTTAATGGGGGTTTCCCAAATTTTTCATAGACGTAGTTTTTTTCGCAACAAAGGGGGGGACTTTTGAAATGTAACCTGGCCCACATTTACTAAGACTGACGTTTCTTATGCTACTCTAAGCAAAGGAGATAGTTGGAGTACTTTGCACCAAAAATTTTTAAAGAAACAGTGAGTTGTGGGAAAAACCCGAGGAGCCCTCACAGCAAGAACCGTTGAGGCTTTGAAGAAAGGAATAGATAACCACTTGCTACTAAATAACATTATTAATTAAGTAGCCGTATAAAATATCTGGCTGCAGTCTGATGGCAACCTTGGAATCAGGAATGAAATCTTTTTTTTTTGGCGTTTGGTTTTTTGGGGAAAAAGTTAATCTAACCCTTTTGGGATTTCACACCCGTTTTTACCCCTTTTTAATACGCTTTTTAGGGGTATTTGGGGATCTGTCTGTGGGCCAAAAATGGCCCCCAAAGGCAGCAACAAATAAAATGTGTTTTACATTGCTTTAATAAAAAACCATCGGCTTCAGACAGTGTCGCTGATGCTGTCTCTTTGCGTCTTTCGGACCTCTTTCAAAACCTTTCCAAGAATTGTCATGTCAATTTTTTGGGTCCAAAACGCGCAGGACCCCATCAAAAAAGGTGCATCCTTTAGGATCCATATGCAGTTTTTGGGGGTGCTTTTTGGATCCAACAGGGACCTGAAAAGTTTCCAAAAAACGTGTGAAATACCCTTACTTTGGCAAACAATTTTTGTGACTTTTTTTTTCCAAAAGCCTTCTTCAGTATGGGGAAAAAAAGGGGACTTAAAAAAAAGGGTTTTGTCTAAAACCACTTTTTGCCAATAGGTTTCTATAGGGAAAAAAGTGAGTTTTAGCCCAAAAACCCGTTTCATACATTGGCACAAAGTTTAAAAATTCCCCTTTCCCCTGCCCCTTCATCCCACTTTCCCCCCCGGGGTTAATTTAATGGACATATGTTTGTTTTGGTTTTTTTTTTTTTTTTTTATCACACCTACTATGCAACTTATTTGGGTAATGGAGAGGGCTTTTTTTTATTTGGGAACCCGTGTGGAATCCAATTAAAAATACTATCGTGTGGACTACCCAACAATAAGCTAGCACTTCTTGTTCATAGAGATAATTTTTTAGGCAGGATTTTTAATGTATAGTAACAACTATAAATAGATAACACCCTTCTGTTTTGAAAAAATCTTCCCTAAGCAAGAGTTGGCCCGTTCAAAGGGGTCCGTTTCCATGGGGGCTTAAAAAGGATTTCTAAATTTTAAAAAAAAGCTAAGGAACATTGGGTGCCCTATAATTCTATACTTTAAAACAAAAATTTTAAAAAAATACAAACAAAATAAATGAGTAAGAAAAATGCCATAATCTCCAAAAAAATTGGGGAAACCGCAAGAGAACAAGATGACTTTTGATCACTATATTTTTTTTTTGCCCTAGGCAAATTAAGCTCTATTCCTTCTGAAAAAGGGAAATAACTCCCCTTTTACATCAAGCTGGTGGAACCCCCCTATTAACAGGAAGCCTTTTTACATAGCAAAGTATAGCTTCAGTAAGGATCCCCCCAACTACTTGGGGGTGGGCCAAATCTCATAACCAGAACCAAAGGCCCCCCTTGTACACCGCGCGCAGGGGGCATTGTGCAGGGTGGAGATCACAATTTAAAACGCGGCCTGACCCGCCGACATTTTCGCCCGCTAACCTGGCTTTATCAAGGGTTAGAGGTCCGATCACATGTGGTTGAGCTCATTCCTTTTTATCATGTTAGGTAAAAAACCCCATAAGGTGCTCCCCAAATTTTAGCCTAAAGAGAATCCACATAAAGCCCACCCCCCCTTCCCGCGCGCGCACACTCATAACATGTCCTCCCTAAAGCTGCCCATGCTTAATGAGCCAAAAACCTTCACCCAAATTGCCTTTCCTCCAAAAAGGTTTTGCCCCCCATTTTACCTTTACTCCCCGTGCCAATGCACTGAAACCAACAAACACCTTCACCCCTGACGTGATGGGTTTTCTTTCCACTTCTCTCATATTTTTGCAAGGGGTGCCCCCACCTAGAATGAATAAGAAACTATTTTATCACATTACACGGGCACACTCCCAAACTTTATAAATTTCCCCATAACCCCCTTCCCTCTTCAATATCAAATTGAATATTCTTTGGGAATAAAAAACCCCATTTTCAAAGCCCACTGTCATTTTAAACTTCCCTTAAACCCTTTTTCCCCTTTATGAAAGGGAAAGGGATATTCATTCCAATAGGCTGCGGCCCCCAATTAAAATACATGTTCCACTGCATTGTTTTAGTATTGTTCAAGACTATTTTCAAAATACTTCTCTTTCACAGTAATATTATCCCCTTTTAATAATACTGAAAGGCTTAAAATGGTAAACATTTGGGCCCTCACAATTCCCCCATTGAAGATTCTCCCCTACGTTTCACAGCTAGCCATTCAATCCACCATATCAAAAATGGGAAGAAATGAAAAAAACTCCAGTTCCTAAAATACCACTGCATCCGGGCCCGCTTTCGCCCCGCACCGCCCACGCCCAAGCAAAACAACAAATCTCTACATCCCATGAAAAACATAAAAAAAATGAAAGCCCCCTTGCAACAGAAAAATATAAAATGACCCCCAATTTTTTTAAAAATTTAAAAACCCGGGGCCCTAACGGATAAAAATATTGCCCTCTTTACGGGAAACCCGGGGAAAATTGGGAAAAACGAGGGAAAAAGGGGGAGAGGAGGGGAAGGGGGGGGGAAGGGGGGGAGGAAGAGGGAAGGGGGGGGGGGGGGGTAAACCCAAAAACATTATGAACTCGAGGGCTTCCTAGTCAAAAATTCCACTGTGCTTATCCACTTGAGTACTTAATACATAAATCATGTTTCTTCAAAAATTATTATATAGGGAATCAGCAAGATCAAATAAATGGGGAAAATGAAAAGTTCTTTAGGCCCCTTTTGGTTTCAATGTATTGAGGGCCGTGTATCCCTCCTTTTCCCCCTTCCCGCAACAAAAATACATCCAAATGCCCTTTCTTTTCCCCGCTTTTTACACATATACCCCCAAAAATTTTTGCACCCCTAAATTTTGCCATTTTGTTTCTTCCAAAAAAGGTCCCCTTTTGGGGAGTGTCCTTTTTAGTTTTAAATTTTTTTCTCAATTTTTTTTGAGATCCCACAAAAACCCGTAAGGTTTTTTTCCCCTTTGATTTTTGGGGAGGTACACATGCCCCCCAAACCCCCCCTCTGGGTTTTTCAGTTGATGGGAAATTTTTTATCTCAAATTCTCTTTCAATGGGATTTAAAAAAATCTTTTGTTTTCCCTATGAATGGAAAGAATGAACATTTTCCACAGGGGTTTGAGCCCACCCCCGGGATGCCCCCATTTTTTTTGCCCTTCCCCCAAAAAAGATGGGTTTCAAATTTAAACCCTTAAATTACTTTCCCCTTTTTTAAAAAGGGGCACTTGGGAAAAAAAAAAAATTTAAACCCCAAAAAATGGATTGTTCAGAATGGGCCCAAATTTTTTCTAAGAAAAGCTTCTTTTAATTAGCCCAAACATCAAAGGTTTCCTATACAACAAATTTTAAATATTTTTTTTTTTTTTTTTTATGATTAATAAATTTTTCAAGGTCCCTGGTCCCAAAACCCTATTTAAAAACCCCTTTCCCCAAACATTTTTTAGGTTTAAACCCCCTTTCCTGAAAATGCATTTAACTTTATTCATTCTTCATTGAAATCCCTTTAAAGAGAAACAATTTTTTTAAGCCCTAAGAAAATTTGGGCCCATGGGGGGAAACCCCCTTTTTTTTTGAAGGTGGGTGCCCAATAGAGAAAGTAACAAACTATTGGTAGCCCTTTTTTTTCCCAAATTTTCTTTGTCTGAATTGCTTAATTTTATCCAAAATAAATTTTTAAAATCCAAAAAAATTAATTTTTTCCCGATGAAATTTTAAATGTGAATTTATCCCAATTCATTATTTATTAATTTTTAGATACAAAAACCCTGAATAAATTTTTTTCCCCCTCTCCCAAAAAAACAGAAAAATTATCAATAAAGCGCCCCCAAAAAAAATCCGATTTTGGAATATTTCAAAGGGGTTTAGAAAAAAACAATAACTCCTCCCCCCAACCAAAAAAAAAATTTTCAAAAAAATTGGTGCACAACAGTTCCCATGGCTGCTCCCTTTTAAAAGGTGATAAAAGGTGCCTCAAAAAAAAAAAAGTTATTTTTTCAAAACAAAAACCAATAGTGTAAAACAAAAACATTGTGTTCCGTAAAATTTTGGGACCCCTTTTTTTCAAAAAAAACCTTTTTTGCTTTAGGCCCCGGGATTCCCCGATGTTACTGTAAGGGTTTACGTCTAAACTTGCAAAATGTATCCACTCAACCCCCTAATGTTAATTTCATCACCGTGTCCCTTTGTACTTTAAAAATATGAAGGGAAGGCCAAAGGGCAAAGGGCTCATTAAAACGATCAAAATTTTTTGGGTCCTTGTGTTTTAAATTTTTTTCTACCTGAGGCTTCGGGCTTCCCGTATTGGCCAACCTCTTTATGCAATTTTGGTTAAAAAATTAAAAAGGGAAACAAAATAGGATTCACATTTTGCTAAATTTTTTTCTCCCCCTCGTAATTAATTTTTTTTTCAATTCCCAAATCCCAAAACCTTTTTAAATTTTTAAAACTCATTGTTTTTGGGGCCCTTTTTGGGAAACTTCCCAAAAGTTTTTGAATTTACCAATTTCTCTCAACCATCGCTCTATAACATTTTTTTTAAGATGAAAAATTTTTTCCCCCCTTTACTGGGGTTTTATTACTATCTCCCTGTTGATTGTAGTTTTTGCAATAGTACTTTTCCTCCCCTTTTTTAAATTTTTAAAGAAGATGGTTTTCGTTGAGTGTATTTTTTTATGTCTTGCGTTTCTACTTCCACAAAAAGAAACCCAAAAAATTATATTGTGTTTGGAGGTGTATTCCCAGATTTTGGGTTCAAATTTTTCCCAAATTTTTTCTAGAAAAATGGGGGCTCCCTTTAACCCTTAAACCTGCAATTTTTTCAAGATCACCCCAAAGGTTTTTTTCCTTATTTTTCCCAAAGGTTTGTTATCATTAAATTTTCCCTTTTATGATATTTATGCAAAGCCAAATTTTAAGGGAAAAAAAATTAATTTTCTTTTACCCCTAAAAATTCATTAAATTTTTGGGGGGGGAGTGAACGTAAGACCGTAACAACCCCCTGTTTTTTTATTTTCCGTTAATCTATGAGAGGATAATTTTTAAACACTTGTAGTGCTCCACCTTTGTTATTTCTGAAAGATTCCCCCTTTTCTCGATCCCTCAAAAGAATTTCCTTTGGGGGTTATTTAAAAAAAAGTGGATGTTTTTTTCGTCTGAGATTGAGTTTGCGCTGTGTTCTAACCTTCCATTTCCGCCCCGGTGGGGTATTTGAAATTTCCCTTTAAAATCATTGCCTGTGCTTCCCCACCCCCGGGGTATTTGATCTTGTGATTCCCATATTAAAAAATTTTTGAAGAAACATTATAATGTGATTAATTTGGTCCCAAAGGATATAGCACGTTTTAAAATATGACTATGGAATTCTTTAGTTTCCCTTTTTTGTTTTTTTTTGTTTTTTGTTTTTTGTTTTTTTTGTTTTTTTCCCCCCCCCTTTCCCTCTTCCTGGCCCTTCCCCCCCCCCCTCCCCTCCCCCCCCCCTTTTGCCTTTTACGTTTTTTCATTGTCCCTGGGGCCCGTAATAATGACAAAATTCATTTCCCCTGAGGGCCCCGGTTTCCTTTTTTTAACAAATTTTGGGAGATGTTATTGGTTCAAGGGACCCATTTTTAAAGTTCTCATGTTAAAGTAAGATTTTTTTGTTTTGCTTGCGGCGTGGTCTGGTGCGGGGCGGATGCGACTGGTGCATTTGGCTTTTGGGGGATACGGGAGTTTTTTCCTGCCCCCATTGTTTTTTTGGTGGATTGAATGGTAGCTGGACCCGTGGGAAAGAAATCTTCAATGGGGAACTTGTGAGGTCGGGATTTGGGGGAAAGGAAGGGGAGGTTCCCATAAGCCTCGATTATTAAAAGGGTTATGAATATTACTTTGTGAAAGAAAAGATTTTAAATAAAATAAGTCTTGAACAATACTATAAAATGCTGTGAAATGTATTTAATGGGGCCTGCAGCTTTTTGGGAATTTTGAATATCATATTACATACTTAGGAAAGAGCTTTATGGGAAGATAATTGACAGTGGTTTTATTGTACAGTGAGTTTATTTTCCCAATAAATTTGCATATTAGATTTTTAAAAGAGAAGGGGTTTTTATGGGAAATGACAAAGTGGCATTTGTGCTTTTGAAAATGTGATCCCTTGTTGCTTAGTTAAATTCTAGGTGGGGGCAGGGCAGTTGCAATAAAAAGAAGAAGTGAGATGGAAGCCCATCACAGTCAGGGGAGGTGTTTTTGGTTTCGGGTGTTTGGGGCACGGGAGTTTGGTAAGATGGGGCGCAATTTTAAAATGGAGTGGCAAATTTTGGGGACAAAAGGGTTTGTTGGTTATGAGAATGGGGGCAGCTTCAGCAGGAATGTTATAAATGTGCGCGCGCGGAAGGGGGAGGGGTTTTTATGTGGATTTCTGAGGGAAATTTGGGTTTGAGCCCCCTTTTGGGGGTGTTTCCCTTTTAACATGATATAAAGGAAAGGGGGGAGCTCAAAACCAATGTGATCGGCCCTCAAACCTTGATAAAGCCGGGGTTAGTGGCGAAAAATGTCGGCGGGGGTCAGGCAGGGACGTTTTAAATTGTGATCTTCCCCTCGTTAAAAGTTCCCTCCCGAGCGGTGTCAAAGGGGGCCTTATTTTTTGTTTTTCTATGAGAGTAGGGACGATCCCCAAGTATTGGCGGGGGAAACCCTTTTAAAGGGCGTACTTTGCTAAAGTTTAAAAGGTTTCATGTTAATAGGTGGGGTCCAAACCCAAATTGATGATAGAAAGGGAGTTATTCCCTCTTTAAAAAGCAAAAAGGGTTAAATGAGGGGGAAAAAAGATTTAGGTTTTTTTTAAAAAAGGGGGTTATAGGGGGTTTTGAGTTTGATATAATAAAAGGGTTTGTTTTAGTGTTTTTAGATAGGAACTGATAGAGTTTTTTTGCCAATGGGGAAAAAGTAAATTTTAAAGAAGAAAATATTCCCCAATTTAATTTGGTTTTTAATTGTTAAAAAAAAAAATATTGGGGAATACGGATCCTTTTTAAAAAATTGGCACAGTTAAAATTTTTAAAAATTCAAAAAAGCAAAAACTTCACTTACTTTAACAAACATTGATTTTGTTTTCAAAAGCTGGTGTTTTCAGGTTTACTTGTTAGTAAATTTTACTAAAAACTTTTCTTGTCCCTTTAAAAATGGCAAAAAAAATTGCAGATTAAAGTTCCCCTTATCCCTTTTTTGTTGTATAAAAGTGAAAGGGAAAAAGGGCCATTCTTTCTAACCCTGTAAAGAGTAAAAAAAAAAAAAAAAAAGGGGGTTTTTGCAGCCGACACACACATCCCTGACTTTCCCAGTTTAAAAACCCACCGCCAAATGGATGTCTCATACCCTTCACCCGTAATTCTGTTTAGAGCGGGCAACATAAAAGTATGTTCACATGGCTTAGTTGGCGGGGTTCCCGGTAAAAAAATTTAGGTCCAATCTGACTAAAAATCTAAATCCACTAAGACACCCTATTTTTTTACTATAAAGGGCACGGGTTTTAAAGGGGATTATCAATGGGCCCCGGTTTTAAATCCCTTTTTTGGGTTATATATAAGGGCATGGATTATAAGGGCGGCACAAAAAAAATGAAACCAAAAAACTAGCCCCAAGCAAGCTTCATTCAACACTTTCACAATAACTCTCAACTTGTTAACTTGTAACAAAAGTCAATACATGTACATATTTCCGTGCCGTATCGCAAAATACGTGTCACACTTAGTGAAGCTTATTTGCAACTGATTTGCAACTGATTTCGGAACGTATTTACATCGGAAATCCGACGTGAATCAGTTCTGAAATCAGCTGCGTGAACATAGCCTAAGGCCCCGTTCACACGGCTTATTTGCCGACGGATTGGCGCCGTATTCCGCGCCGGATTTGCGCTTCAATACGGCGCCAATCCGTCGGAGTCATTACGGTAATCCACTGCTCTCATAGAGAACAGTGGAATCCGTCGCTCCTCCCCGCTCGGCAAATCCGCCGCGGGGGGAGAAAGTGACATGCACATTATTTACGGCGCGGACGCGCCGTAAACAATGCATTGTCTATGGGGCCGGGAGCGGCGCCCCCGCCGCGCTCCGGCCCCGCCCCCGTCCCGCCCCGTATTCACGGCGGATTTGTGCGCTCAATACGGCGCACAAATCCGCCGTGAATAAGCCGTGTGAACACGGCCTTAGTGACACTTATTTGCAACTGATTTGTAACTGATTTCGGAACGTATTTACTATTGTAAATCAGTTGCAAATCAGTTGCAAATCAGTTGCAAATCAGTTGCAAATCAGTGTCACTAAATTAGCTGTACCTAATACATTCTGAACAAAGCCTAAAAAACCCAGGTGAAGAATTGATTCATATATAAGGCGCATCGGACTATAAGGCGCACTTTCGATTTCTGAGAAAATCATAGGCTTTTATGTGCGCCTTATAGTCCGAAAAATACGGTAAGCTGATTTTCCCTAACACTTCTTGAGGCAGAAAGTGCGCTGTCAATAGAATATGGAGGCTGAAATCTACCTCTAAATTCAGCATCAAATCCATGTCCACAACTGAAAATTTGCATCTAAAATCCATGCTGAATCACGCTGAATCTCTCATGTATGAAAACTGTCTAGGTCTAAGAGTGTTGCCCAACACAACCAGAGATCCCCTTTAAGCAGTATGTGAAATTAAAGTGGAGCTTTGATTGGTTGCCATGGTCAACAAAGAACGTATTGGATCTAGACAGTTTTCATGCATTAGGCCCTTGGTTTTGGCCAGGATTTTAACTATTGATTCATACTTTGTTCCTGGAAAGAGGCAAACGCCAAAACTGCCTTCGTTCCTTGTCGTGTATCTGTCTTATGGCCCATTGTCTCCATATTAGATGGCCTTCACAAGGCTGCCTTAGAGGAACATGATGGCCTCTGTGTGAATGATAAGATTATGTAATTAGCAGTCCCAGGTTGTTATCTTCCATGAGTCTTAGATATAATTGACGGGTTTCCAAAAGTCTCTGGACTCAAATGTAATAGCGAGCACATGATCTAGTAACAACCGCTTGTTCTTAGCCACGCGATTTCCACAATATATTGTAAGGGCAGATCTAGGGGGGCAGTTGCTTTTTGATCCTTTTGATGTTTGGTCTTCCTATCGTTATGAAGCAAAATTTGATGTGATTATATTATGTGCATAATCTGTAGAGAGAGAACCACTTTGTATAAAAAGCCAGCCTGAGACTTTTGTAAAAGCGGTACTCCAATCAAAGATATTTTTACATATCTATAGGGTTATGCCTTTAGTGTCTAATTTGGTGTCATTAGTGGCAGTCCATGCATGTGGAAGCTTGGAACACCATCAGTATGTATGCCAAATATTGACAGGTATGTCCTGTTTTTAAAGAGGTTTTCTCACCAGGATGTTTCACAGAGCCACAGCCAGCCTTAGTTTACTATTTGCCCGAAGACAATTAATACCATATATTTCCTAACTACTGTTCAGACTTGAGTGCTTCTTCTAAAATATAACTTTTAAAGGGGTTGTCTCACTACAAGGATTGCTTTTTATGTTAAAGATCGTTCGAAAACAAGTCACTTTGCAATATATGTCCATTAACCGTGTCCTACCTATTCCTAGATATCCCCTCTTGTATGGGCTGCATCAGCTCCTCAGGTCCCTATAGCCACAGACCTGTGTGATCTATCCTGATAGGCTGTCAGCGCTGGTTGCTATAGCTACAGACCTGGCTTCTACTGCAGCCTAGTGGAAGCCAGTAAACGCACCCCTGAATTCAAAGTGAAACCTAGAAAACAGGACTGAGGTAAGATGAATCAATGTAGTGAGACAACCCCTTTAATGGCTAATATTAAGAGACTATCAAACTCATTAAAATTATATAGGCAGTATGCTCTTATTGAGAGAATTTTAGTCATTTATTAGAGGAATATGTCTGCAATGCACCTACGTCATTAGCTAAATCTTCCTAGGGCAGTATGTGAGGGGCTATACAGCTACCATTCCTCTCATTAGCTGACTTCCTAGCATTCTTAGCTAATTATCAGGATAATTATAATAAATATCCTATGTGCACTAAATAGCAGATTCTGCCTGGACCGTGGGTAAGCTGCTATTAGCTAAACATAAACCCTATTCCAAATATCTCTATACTATAATAGCAATTAGAGAAGGTACTTATTAAATTGAATAATGCTGTCCCCCCGACACGTTTTGTCACCCCAATGGCATCGTCAGGGGTTTATAATTTTAATGAGTTTGATAGTCTCTTAATATTAGTCATTAAAAGTTATATTTTAGAATAAACATTCAAGTCTGAATAGTAGTTAGGAAATATATGGTATGAGTTGTCTTTGGGTAAATACTAAATTGTTTTTGATTTATGTTACCATCCAACTATCTATTGTGGGGATAACAGCCAGCTTTAGACTCACATTTTTGGGTAGGCTGTGGGTGGTTCGATAGCAGTGATTGGTATATCACCTCTGTAATTCATAGCTGATCCTGTTACATTGAAATGACTGCAGGATATGTCAAATCTGTAGCTCACAAAACTACAGAGCTCTCAGGAGTGAAAACGTGTCCTTATCTTAAACAAACAAAGCTCTGTTCCTAGAGATTACACACAGCAGACAGTGGCTCACTATGGATGGACAGCGGCTTACAGCTATGCAGAGACATGCAGAGAAAAGAGAAATGGTCGGTAACCAAGATAAACTTGTGTGCACTCAGAAGAGATAAAATCTCTCTTATCTCCTGAACAAAGCCACATAAAAACAGCAATGTATTTGATCATAGTCTTCATTTACCTTTCCCTACATGTTAAAAGCTGATCATTGTGAGAAAACCCCTTTTTAATTCTTTGGATATATAATTAATGGTGTATACATATTGTCTTTTAGGGGGCTATTTCATTTTACAGTGTGTGTGATTGCAATTTGAAAAAAATGTACTCTTTGCCTGCATCCTTAGTGGTGTATTTATGGTGGTATATGAGGAGTCTGTAGCGTGACTGCAATTTTTATAATTCAAAAGGTTTTATTAGAAAAAAAAAAGCAGATACGACATATATCAGAAGGTACAAAACCTGGTCAAAGACAGTTATAAATCCGCATATGCTGTTCATCTACAAGTCAAACAATTACAGTTTTGCATCCGAAACATGGGGTGGACATAATGTGTGTCAAGGTACCATAGAAGCATGAACAGAGAAACAGAGACTGATATACCATTTAACTAGTAAACCTAGCGATCTATTAGTGCTATAACAATACGTAGCATAACAGTAGGAATGTAACCAGAACATGTCGCACAAGCGACAATATCAAAACCAAACAATTGTTGACCATACAAATTTTGTTTTATCAAAATGAAGCGCAAAAACAATGGCTTCAATGATAGTATAACTAAACAATGTGAATTAACGTTAATCGCTGGATAAGAGAAAAAAAGAAAACCAAATGACTACAGGGTACTGTACAGGGTACTGTAAGTTTTTTTTTTTTTTCCTTTTTTTCCCTTTTTTCCCTTTGTTTTATATTTGTTATTACATTTATCATTCCAGCCCATCTCTATTATTATCTATTCTTACTTCTTTCTTTTTTTCATCTCTTATGATATCAATTATATCTTCATACCACTCACTTCACTGTTATATCTATACCTTATTCCTCATAACTTCCTGTTCAAGTATATTCATTATTCTTCTGTTTTTGTGCTTTCTTCGGCGCGCGCTTCTATTGCGCTTTCGCCGTCCTTTTGCCGTCCCTTTCCTGAAAAAAACAACTCCCAAAATCCCTACTGGCCGATATGACTAAAATGGGCCCATCAACTTCCGTTTTTTCCCCCCACAGGAAACGGCCGGGATCTTCCGGGCCCTTTTTTTAAATCATCACCTCGCTCCCCCCTTGCAAACCCCTCCCAAAATTTTATTTTGGGGTAAGGCCCTTTCCCTTTTTTCTTTTCCCCCCAGTCTACTTCTTTTTGGGGAAGTTTTGCATGTAAGGGTTTTACTAGGGCGTAAACCCCTTTTAAAATTTTTAAAATAAGAAAAATTTCATTGCATATTCTGGCATTTTTAAAACAAATACCATTGTTGGGCCCCTTTTTTATAAACCCTTTGGGGTTTTACTTTAGGGAAAAAGATTTTTTCTGATAACATAAAAACTGGGGTGGCAAAACCTCCATCTTTTTTATTTAAAACCCTTTCTGGTGAGAATAAAAAACCCCCCCCCCCCCCTTTTGAAAAATATTTTTGTTGAATTGCTTTTCGTTATTTGAGCTATAAAAATTGATTTAAGTTACCTTGGGACATATGTATATATTTTCTCCTGTTTTTTGTTAAACTAAATTTTGGTTTTCTTTTTTTTTTTTTTCCCTTTTTAAAGAATTTTTCAAAGTTTTTTTTTTACGTGTTTTTTCCCTTTTTTCATGGTTTTTTTATGTTTTTTTTTTCCCCATTTTTTTTTTTATTTTCCTTTTTTTTTTCTTATTTTTTTTTTTTTTGTATTTGTTCAATTATTTTGTTTTTTTTTCTCTCTGGGAAAAATCTATTTTAGTGACTCGTTTTTAGAAAGGGCAAGGACCGAAACGTCCTCATAGTCCCCCATTTAATCAGTCCCCGTCAAAAGGGCTGTAGTGAATTTTTTTCTATTAAAACTTACTTTTGTGTTTTTTTCAAAAAAAAAAAAACTTTTTGATTTTGCATTTAATTTATCTATACAGGGTACTTAAAAACAAACCCCTTTTACCAAAACCTTTATGGATTTTAAAAGTAACCCAAAGGGTGAAAAAAAAAATTTAAAAACAAAAAACCCAAAACAAAACTCACAAACCCCACCCTTACACTGGAAAATTTTTTTTTGTTTTTTAAAAGGGTGCATTTATTTTTGGGGGGAAAAAAAGAAATCCCCCCTTAGCATCCTCGGCTAAATTCCCGTTCGGGGAGTAAAAATTTGGGCTAAGACTAATATTTTTTAGAAATATATCAAAAGTATAGTCTAGATACAGCGTTCAAACAGATAGTATCACAAATGACAGGTTTAGATACAGAAGCTCAGCAGACTACCACATATGATAAGCTTAGATAAAGCAATTCATAAGATAGAAATCAACACATGTATTCATAAATAATAATAAATAAAAAATCTTTAAAATAGCGCCAACATATTCCGCAGCACTTTACATATTCATATGTTGTTTAGCGAGGAAAAACAGAAAAAAGGACGATTTAGCTGTAGAGTGTATGGACGATTATAGCATTGTGGCTAGTCATGCACTAACCTCAAGGTATTGTACAATCCTTGAGACGCAACTCTATCAGAGCTTATCAAGTATTGATCACAGCAGCTATCTCTTCCCCTTCGTTCTGCCGCTACTGGGCTCAGGAGTTATAAAGTATAAAACACAGTAGTGCTGTGCAGCACGTTTTGAGAAATGCGTTGTCCTGTTACTTGTTTTATGTCTAATGAATTTCTAGTCCCTTAATTACGGTGTAGTCTTTGCACCATTCTGCGCCTCTTTTACATGCTGTTACAACACTGCTGTGTTTTATATATGATATTTATAGATACAACAGCTCAGCAGATAATATCACACCGCACAAGGTTAGATATATTTACATATTTTGTAAGGCTGAAAAAAGACAGACGTCCATCCAGTTCAGCCTATTGTGCTAAAGTGTTGATCCAGAGGAAGGCAAAAGCCCCCCATGAGTAAAGCCAATTATCCTCATTTTTGGGAACAAATTCCTTCCCCAAATCCAATATTGGCAATCAAATAAATCCCTGGATCAATGACCCTTCTCCAGAATCCCGGTCACTGTAACTTTTTATATTATTACATCTAGAAATGCATCCAGACCCTTTTTGACCTCTGTTAGTGAATTCACCATGGCAAGTTCCACTCGGAGAGAGTTCCACAGTCTCACTGCTCTTACAGTAAAGAATTCCTTTCTATGTTTATGCAGAGGATGCCCCTATCCGTTGATATATTTATACATATTTATTATGTCCCCCCGAAGCCGTATAAACTAACCCTAATTTTGTTAATCTTTCTGGGCATTGCAGTCCACCCAGTCCTTTTATTATGCACAATATTCCATGTGTGGTCTAACCAGTGACTTGAAAAATGGGGAGAATAATGTTCTCATCAGTGCAAAATATGCCTCTTTTAATACACCCCATAATCCTGTTTGCCTTAACAGCTGCTGCCTGACACTGGCTGCTACAATTAAGTTTACTGTCCACTAGGATTCCCAAGTCCTTCTCTGTCACTTTTCTCCAGCGTTTTCCCGTTTAACAAGTAATCATGGAATGGATTCTTCCTTCCCATGTGCATATAACCTTTGCATTATCTTGTTAAACAGTATTCAGGGAATAGTAAACACATGAATGGTTTTGATACAGCATTTTCGCAGATAATATCACATATGATAGACTTAGATACAGTAGTTCAGTAGATAGTATCACATATGAATGGCTTAGATACAGTGACTTAGCCACACAATTTCCCTAAAGGGTTTTTTTAAATAATTCATAATTCTCATTTATGGGGGGAATGTGGAGCTGGGTGCTCTCCTTGATATACCTGCACTTATTTCACCGTTGACCAGGGGGGTTCTTTCCTCAACACCACTACTATTAATAACCACGCATGTCGGGGTTTTTCCATGACTTCCAAAGAGGGGACAGCAAACAAGATCCCCTCCTTCCCCCCCTGAAGTCCTCTAGCCCATATTCCCCCTTTCGCGGTCAAATTTGCACCCCTTTTAGCTCCCCTTGGGCCCCCTGAATTCTCCAGACGGCTGAAAGTGCTACTTCACCATAGCAATGTCCCCAAAATCATATCTCCCCGTTGGAGAAGATGAATCATGACAAGGACTTCGGGTGAGTGGGGGCTGTGTTTGGCAGGGTTCATGTTTCACTATTACTTCTATAAGAGATACCTATAAAATAAAATTTTTTAAAAATTTCCTTTGCATTGATCGAAAGTATAATTTAAAATTTTTTAATGAAATTCTATGCGTTCAGATTGCACCTCCCTGTATTTCTTTGGCAATGCAGACTTTTTAAAAGCAACCCCTATAAGAAAAGGAAAGAAATTATTCATGAGGAAGACTGGATTTGAACTACATGCCCCATCATACCCCCGCTCAGGCCATGGACCAGACATGGAAGCAACAGACAGTCATGAATGGGAACTGCAAAATTACCTGTTTCTGAAAACCACTGTATAGACAAACTTTTCAAATGGTGTTATTTTAAAAGGGAGAGCTAAAACATTGTCTTAAATAGTCTATGTGATTAGGATGTCTCCCACATAAATAATTGCATGTGAGGGGAATTCCGGGCAAAAAAAAAATATAGGAAAAGGGGCATTGAGGTTTCCTCACTTTTCCCTCTTTGGGGTCATAAGAAACAATTCTCGAAATGGCTGATTACAGAGAAGAATAGATATTCTTTGGTTCCATCTCAAAATCAATAATTTCACTTTCTTTTCTTCCTTTAAAAGGGGTTCATGGCCAAAATTTTGATGTTGGGCTGCAAAAGGACTCCATCAAACTGGAGGGGAACAGCACGAGGGTATAAGATGCTTTAAAAAGTTGTTTTAAAACAAAAAGGGAAGGGGTCAGAATTAGCAGTGAAGTGGGAGAGAGGTGGGGGACGTTTTGTATTGTCCAAAAATTCAAAATACCTCACGGAAACAAGACATCTTTTCATAATCTTCTAGTTTTTTACGACCTTCTTCTATGATTGATACTTTATTTCATGTCCCTTTCAATATTACCACTTATACTATAAAAAAACTATCTCTCAAAATCATACAAACACAAACTTGATTCCTAGCTACCGACTCTACCATTCATCACATTTTAAAAATAATAAGCAAAAACCGCTCACCACTTTTTGACACTCCCCCTTCATTGGGCATCACTTCTTGTGATTAAATTTGGGCGGGCGGGGAAAGACCCCCGGGAAGGCACTAACGGACTTGAAGTACAAAATTGTTTTTCCCCAAATCCGCAGAAAAAAAAAAAACAAATTTTTTATTGTAATCCTTATTTTAAAAAAAAATTTAAATTAAATAACAACAAATAGAAGACAAACAATAAAATCTTACATTTCAACTATGCAGCTGGCTCTTTTTGTAACAATAATGCATTTCAAAAAACACATTAACCCCCAAATAATCAAGGAGTGTCGGGCACAAAAAGGGTACTATTAACCATTTATAATCGGGTTAGAAACATAAATTTTATAAAAGATTCTTGTCCACTCAAAAATAATTCAACAAAAATTTATAAAAAGGAGATCTATTTAAAATTTAACCCCCTAAGAAACCCAAATTAAGTTTTGGGAAACCAAAAAGCCTCCCGTTCATAAAAAACTTCTTCCCCTCTACTCCTGCTTGGTTTTTGGTTTTACCTAAGTATAACTTAAATGAAGAAAGTCCTTAAAGCACCTCTTAAAAGCTAGATGCTCCAAATTTCTTAAAAGTTGGGGGGGGATCCCCAAAATGGGTATTTTAAACACTTTTCAATTATTTATTCAAAAAGTGAAACAAAAGCCTTTAAACAAAACCCTTATTTCCTGAAAGTTTACATTTTAAAGGAAACCCGGGCACTGAGGGAAAACGACTGGGGCGCTTGTTGTTTGCACTTCTTAGTATAAGGGAACATAAGGGGCTTGCAAGGGGCGTGAAAAAGTGCTTTAAAAGGGTGTCTGCTGTAAAGAGAACCACGGGGGGAATGTTATTTTTTTGGGAAACATTTAAGACCCTCCCTCTTCTTTCCTCTATCACCCCCCTCCCCCCCCCCTACACTTCATCTTTGTTTTTCTTCTCTCCGACGAAAAAGAGGGAAGGAACTTCACTTTTTACAAAACCCCTTTAATACCCGATAGTTACATCAAAAAATTTTTCGGGTTCTACACTCAAATGCCTATAACATCCCAAAACTGCATTTTGTATTACAAGAAATTGTGTAAACAACATGACGCTTTGACAATTTTTAAAAAGACCGATTTTGTATGTTTTTTTATAATTTCGACCTAAAAATGGGTTTTTAGCAAATTGAAAAAACCACAAATTTCTACCACATTTATATCATCCCAACTGCTAACCAATTGGGAAAATCTTTTTTTCCCCCTGGAATCGATACACAAGGGTTTCCTAGATCCTAGGTTTGAGATTTCCTTTGGGCAAATTTTCATCCGGATTGAAAATATCAGCAAAACGGGGGGTGGATAAAAATGGCAAATATTTTTTTAATAATATTTATTATTTCTTGATATTGCACATTTGGGTTTAAAAAAAATATTTAATGTTTTTTCCAACATCTTATTCTAACCGGTTAAAAGATCTCTCCTCCCCCTTTTTCCACTTGTTATTGACTCTTGTAGAATGCCCTTTTTGTACCCTTTATTAAACGTCTGTTTAAATGTTTTTCTTTTCTTTACCTTTATTTATTTTACCACGTACTTTTTTAATAATCTGGGGATGTAACTAGACGCATGTAGAAAAATTTCCTGAAAATTTTTAAAAACGTTAGGCTAAAAACCATTTTTGCCCCGTAACCAATTAAGTGCCCCTATCATTTCATATATGCCTGAAAAAAAGAGGGCACCTGATTTGGTTTTCTATGGCAAAATTTATTTAATTACTTTTTTCTTTCCAACTTACTACCACGTTCACAGCTAAGGTCACTTATCCCCAATTTTCCACATCTATTCACATTTTTGTATTTTTTCTCCAGTTATCTACCAAAAATTCACATTAGGTTTAAACCCCTTTAGTTCTCCACCTACATTTACGCTATTGGGCCCTTTCCCCCTTTTCCACCATACATCACAATTGATTTACTCATCTCCATTCCCACCAAATTCACAATGAGATCATATGGGGCCCCATGATGAAAAAATGTCTACTCTAAGACTTTCTTTTGCCCATAAACAACCAAACAACTCCCTTTCATTTTTTTTAGAGCCTATATGAAAAAGAAATGGAAGCTCTGATTGGTTTTTATGGGCAACAAAGAATCTTAATAGATATTTTTTAACCAAAACTCCCCTTCCTACCCTACATTCAAGTTGGGTCACTCCCATCCCTTTCTCTCCCCAACATCACATTTGAACACATTGTCCCAGTTTTTCACCAAAAATTCCAGTTGAAGGGTTTTAAAATCATCTAATTCTCCCCCATAAAACACATTTTAACTTCCTTTATCTGGGGTTCCCCAATATATTCCCATTAAAAGGGGGGTTTCCACCATTTAAGTTGACGTGGGGGAAACCCCAAAAAGGGGATTTAATCACTTTTCTAAAAATATGGTTAAAAAAGTGAAAACCTGAGAGCTAAAAGCATTTTTTCCCAAACCCCCTTAGTTACCCCAAAACTTTCCCATCACACCCCCGGGGCTGACAGGCCGGGTTGCGGAAACACTTCTTATTGATGCAGGGAAAATGAAAAGAGCCTTTTAAGGCACCGGGGAGGGCAGGCAGCCCGAGGTGTCTTGCTGTATTAGAATCCACTGTTTACTGTATTTTTTTTCACTAAGTTTTTAACCCCCCTTGGAGTCCTCACTCGCCCCCTTTTCCCCCTTTCCCCCGCGTTTTATGACTCCGTGATTTTAATATCCTGCCCGTCTGACAGGAGGTAGATAATTGGCCTTTTGGCAAACCCCCTTTTAAAGGTTCCCAATCTCTATTTCCCAAGAAACACAGCTGGGGGTCCAGTTACCCCACTTCCCGCTTTTAAAAAAACGTTCCAGTTGACTTCATCTATCCTAGTTCTCCACCATAAAATTCACAGCTGGGGTTCCTGGTTTTTTCCCTCAAAAATTTCTATTTTAATTTAATCTACCTTTTCCCACAGACATCATCACGGGAAAATTAAACTATGTGCAATGTATATTTTCCAGTCACGGTGGACCCCAACCACAGCAATCAAAACATCTTTAAATATCACATTTTTCAGTTCTACGACAGCTCATCATTGCCCATGGTTGATTTCCAAAAACCCCCACATTTTTACAAGACATCCATCATTTTACAGATCCACAAGCTTGGTTTTTAAATGACCTGTCTTTCATCTTTTTGCGGGGAGGAATTTTATTTTTTCTTCTTTACTTTTTCCAGTTGGGGGCCTCGGGAGAAAAGAAAAGAACATCAGGTGGAGACGTGGGGATACCCTTTGAGAAACATGCTATCAAGAAAAAAACCTAAGGAATCGCGCTTGGCTAAAATTTCAATCAGAACTTCCTCACAAGCTCAGGTAAACACCAGGCCATGGGCAAATGAAAACACAAAAAAAAAGCCTTCTACTCTGTCCTTTACTCTTGTGGCCCCCCAACTGTCTAGGTCCTGCACAGAAATCGCAGGGAACAAAAAAAGAAGTTGGGGGCTCAACAGCTGGCTGTTGCTATGGAACGGAGGATGGTTTAATTTATATATTAAAGGGAATAAATAACTTATGGGGACCCCCGCAAAATTCTGTTTTTCCTAACTTGTAGGGTTTTTTTGGGGGCCGCCCACCTAGGCTTTTCTAATTTGTGGATGCTACCTACCTAAAACAGGGGGTTTTCTTAATAACACACTTTAAATTGGGGCACCTAACTAATCAAGGGGGTTTTTCAAATTAGACAAAAGGCTACCTACCAAATATGGTGTATATAAATACTATTAATAGGGAAGGGGACTGAAAAAAGGGGAGGGCCCAAGGTTTGGCAGAAAATTTTAGAACACAAATGGTTTGGGTCAGAATCACAGGCATTAACTCTAATGAGAATTCATCACCTGTAAATTAAATATTACAGAACCCCATGTAAACTGGATCTACCCTTATATGTCATGTAGGGATGATTGATCTTTGCATAGGTTCTTATTATAATAGTATTGTGCAGTATTATTTAGTCAGTGTGGTGGTTTTGGTGGTAATGCTGGGATATAATTTTGGGCTTTTTAAGGAAAATATTATAATGTGGCTTGGGATATGGGGTTTTTTTTGTTAACTAAGGGAGTATGTATTTTAAAAACCCTTGCTTGCGGGAACCATCTTGGACCTCCGGGGTTACAATTTTACTATTATTATTTATTATTATTATTATTTTATTTAAAATTTTTATAACATCCCAAAAAACCCTTTCCCGCATCCACAGACAC
>JAODAL010054828.1:0-24375 GCA_025379985.1 Phyllomedusa bahiana | reverse complement strand
TAAAATTTTTTTAACTCAAAATAACTCCACACATAGCCAGCAATGTCTAAACCGCTGGCACAAAAGTGAGTGCACTCTTAAGTGAATGTGTGAATGGAGAATAGGTGTGTTAAATTTGGTGTTATTGCTCATACACTTTTCTCATACTCGTTGGCTCATGGCAAAGAAGTCTCTGAGGATCTGAAACAAATAATTGTTGCACTACATAAAGATGGCCTGAGTATAAGAAGATTGCCAACACCATGAAACTGAGTTACAGCACAGTGGCCACAGTGATTTAACAAGACATGTTCCACTCAGAACAGGCCTCAACATGGTCGAGCAAAGAAGTCAAGTGCACGTGCTAAAGCATCATAGCAGAAAATTGTCTTTTCAGAATAGACGTGTGAGTGCTGCCAGCATTGTTGCAGAGGTTATAGGGCTAGGGAGCCAGCCTGTCAGTGCTCAGGCCCACACACCACACATAAATTGGTCTACATGGCTGTTGTACCAGAAAGAGACTCTTCTAAAGATGATGCCCAAGAAAGCCCACAGACAGTTTGCTGAAGACAAGCAGACTAAGGACATAGATTAATGGAACCATGTCTGCTGGGCTGATGAGACAAGATAAACTTTTTTGGTTCAGATGTCTTGCCCTACAGTCAAGCATGGTGGTGCAAGTAACAAGGTTTAGGGTTGCATGAGTGCTACCGGGCTTTGGGGAGGTAAGTTCATTTAGAGAAACCATGAATGCCAATATGTAATGTGACTGGACCCAGAGATGATCCCCTCAGTTCAGAAACTGGGCCGCAGGGTAGTATTCAAAACATGATAACAACCCCAAACACACCTCCAAGACCACCGCTGCCGTGCCGTAAAGAAAATGAGGATAAAGGTGCTGGACTTGCCAAGCATGTCTCCAGACCAAAACCCTATTGAGCCCCTGTGGGGCATCCTCAAATGGAAGGTGGAGGAGCGCAAGGTCTCTAAAATCCACCAGCTCCATGATGTTCTAAATTGGAGGATTGGAAGAGGATTCCCGGGCTTTCAACCTTTGAAGCTTAGTGAACTCCATGCCAAGAGAGTTATGGCAGTGCTGGAAAATAATGGTGGCCACAAAAAAAAATTTACACTTTGAGCACAATTTTCCATATTCACTTAGGGGTGTACTCACCTTTGTTGCCAGCACTTTAGAAATTGATAGCCGTTGTTGAGTTATTTTAAGAGGAAAACCAAATTTACAATGTTATACAAGTGTACGCTGACTACATTACATTGAATCAAAGTGTTATATCTTTAGTGTTGTACCATGAAAAGTTATAATTTTGTAAGATACTGTATATTCCAGTGACATACCTTCAACATATAGCCTAAATGAGAATTAGGTATAAGCTAACAGTTGTCCCCCTGTACTCGTAATACAAAATTAAAATTCCCCTACTGTCTGAAAACCCAATTGTCTCCTAAAATATTTTGGGTTTCAAATTTTTCCTTTTATAGAGAACACATACAGAAAGTAAAAATCTTACCTGTAAATGCATGAAGCAGTGATTGCTACTCACATTATGATAAAGTCTCAAAAAACACACAAACAATTTGAAACAACCTGTATAATTTTTTCTAGCTCGTCTTTTAAATAAGACAATTGAAGGGAATGGGTTAAAAAGAATAAACATAAGAAAATAAGTAGTAAAAGTTAAAGGGAATCTGTCCCCAATATTTTTTTTCCTTATTAAATAAAGCCCTGACCCAAAATTCTTTTCCTCTCATTTCTTTTTTTAATTTCCCGATTGTAGATTTCTCTATTCGGCCGTCTATATATGATTGGGGGGAAGACATTCTTGCTTGCACTGCTTTCACAGCAGTCAGAGAGATACTTTACAGCACCTTCATGCACATAGGATTCTTTAGACAGATTCTGTCCCATAGACTTGTATAGGAGAGTTTTCACTATGAAGGGAGAGGAGAGGGGGAGCTGTGACATCTCCTCTTGTGACTGGTGGATTCTGTGTTATCTGTACACAATGGCGTCTCCTTTCAGTATGACCCTGCTTTTACTGAATGAGCACACTGCTGAAAAGCTCTCTAAACAGAGCAGGAAGTGTCAGACGATTATGGCTTAGTGGCCAAAGTGAAAACTGCAGGACTTTAAGAATTATTTAAAAAAATACTGAAAATGATATGAAAATTAAAAAAGATAACCAAAAATTCCTAAAAAATGTTTTTTAAAACATAAAAATGGAGTTTAAACATTAATTTATTTTTGATGACACATTCCCTTTAAGAAAAAGTCACAAATTTTGTTGCATGCTGTATTTGTAACGTTCATTTCTCTTGCGACTTTTGAAAAGAGGTAAGGCCAGTAGGTGGAACATAGAGAAATATGGGATTGCTAGCGACAGTGTGGTGAATTAAATACACTGTAATCCAAAAATAGAGAAAACTATCCCCTGCTCTGACTAAAAGTCAGTAAGAAAGCACCAGTTGTACCAAACATGCATGTATCTATTGAGAAATTAAAGCGCCAAGTATACCAAATATGCATGCATCTATTGATAAATTTGGTCTAATCCAACCTACTTAAAGGGGTTGTATCACTACAAGGATTGCTTTTTATGTTAAAGATTTTTGCAAAAACAAGTCACTTCGAAAATATATGTCCATAACAGTGTCCTACCTATTCCTAGATATCCCCTCTTTTATGAGTTGTATAAGCTCCTCTGTTTGCTATAGCTACAGACCTGTTCAATCTCTCATGATAGGCTGCCAGTAATGGCTGCTATAGTTTACAGACCTGGCTTCTACTGCAGCCGAGTAGAAGCCAGTAAAAACGCCCCTGATTCAAAGTGAAACAGGACTGAGGTAAGATGAATCAACGTAAGCGAGACAACTCCTTTAAGTTTAAGCCCTTCCTGGCAGCTGGACATAATTTTTTTGGCTCTTCATTTTTTTCCCTTTTCTGCCTGCCAGAAGTCATAACTTTTTTTATTTTTCCATCTAAATAATAAATATGTAAGATTTTCATTATGTTTTAGTACTTTAAAAAATTACAAACATTCTCCATTCTTATACGCTGCAGCACCATTCTCTGCGAGGAATAACTTTTTTGTATATTCACCTATGGACCGGAATAAGGGTTAATTTTTTGCGTTCTGAATTGGAACCATTTTGGGATACATCTTTATCACTTTTATTCCAATGTTTGGAGATGTGAAATGAACAAAAAAAACACAATTTTAGCATTTGGAATTTTAGTTTCTTCTACAGTGTTCGCATATGGGTGATGTTATAATTTAATGGATCAGACTTTTACGATGCGGCGATGCCAATTATGTGTAACTTTTTATATTTTTTATTTGCAAAATGGCAAAAAGGAGGCAATTTGAACTTTTCTTTTTTTTATGTTTTTTTAACTTTTCTTTTTACTTTCACATTTAGTCCCCCCCAAAGGTACTTGACCACTAGGTGGCTCTGTTGCTTTTACACTTTTTGCATTATATAAATAAAGCAGAAAGGTAAAAAAAAGGTAGTTCTATTACTTCCTCCTTAGGCTTCCAGCTGCAATGGTAACTGATCGGCATCCTATGATCATCCCTCATTTATTTAGACCCGGGTCAAGGATTGGCTCAGAATGGGGAGCTGGTTGTGCTGAACTATGTTCTATGGGAGTTCAAAGTGCAGTTGAACGTGGAGCTTACTTGTACCAGAACTCCTAAGAACAGAAATTTGAGATTCGTATGCAGGCACAACCAGCTCTTCATGGAGTCAACACTTTGTCGGGCCTGCACCGAAGTCTATGTTGGGGGAACACCCCTCTAGGTTTATTGTTACACTTATTGTGATACATGTCTTTTCTGTATTTCTTACAGTAGGTTATAAATATTTCTATATGGCTTTTTATTGTGCTAGTATGCACTGGTTACAAAGATTTCTACTCTATGTTTTAATTTATATATCATTAAAAGTTATGGCTACTGAATGCACACTTCTTTTAACTTTTTTTCGAGTTACTAAGTATGGGAAACCAACTAGTGGTTGGAGGAAATTTCCTACACTACCATAGTTTTTTCAGAATTAGACTTTTGGGCCCATAGTCAAGAGGCTAAGCCTGATAAACAGAGGTACTGTTGGCTCTTAGGTTATTTTTCCTTTGCAGGTGTTGCTGTGGAAGGGGGTTTTCACACAGTGCTTTGCTTATTAGTGTAAAGGGGCCTACTTAAAACTACAAAAATTTACTAAGGTGGTCATGTTCATTTTCATAAAATGTGCTTAGTGGTAATTTATCAAAAGCATAACATGTGGATGTGCGCACTTTATCCGGAGTTTTTTTTTTTATATGGTCTTCTACATATTACATCATTGCTCCCCTCTATTACATTTATTTCCATGTCTAAGCTTTTTGTATTCCTACTGAAAGTGCATAAAAGTTGAATCCATTCAGAAAATCAAAAACTGATTTTTCCATTTGCCTACAGTCCTCCTAATGAATAAGGCTCAATCTGACTGCTTCATTAGTAAAAAACAGTTCTTCCTTTCTAAATGCAGAGGGTTCGACATGACACATAGAAGTTTGGAGACACCTGCATCCACGGCAAATTTGGAATGGCTAAAAATGGAGATGACATGAAGAAAACTCATTTTTAGTAATCAATAGACCCTTTGTTGTAAAATAGCTGCAGTCGATCTTACAGCGCTGGCTCCGCCCTCTACCTGCAGCCCTTCACCACCAGATAGGATATTCTTTGTACGTTAATTTAAAACATGACTTGTTTATTCAGAAGTCACTGTAAAAGGGACTTGTTCTCAGCTGAAGCCTCTGTCAATAGCAAATCAGCCACAGCTCTTTTTTTCCCTTTAACATTACTTAATTTAGCTTCACGGCCAAAAGGGAAAGGAAGAGATATGAAATGCTATAGATAAACCCCTGAGTAAATGGTTGATTTACACTTCTTGAGTGGGCCTTGCGTGCTCCCACCTGCAAGATAGTTTCTTCTTAACTTGTACAAGTGCTGATATATAACATGACCTCTGCTCCAGCCTGAACAAAGCGTTGACTTTCTGCTCATCCTGATCTGTCATTCTTTCTGCAGACATCTGCTGCACCAGGTAATTTTGGGCAAACGTAATCATTTTTCCCTTGGATCCATAACTTAATAAAGAAGATAAAATCTTGTTGTATAGTTTGGCAGTGTATACTTTCTGTTGGCATCAGGTCTTTGTAGAAGGTTCTTAGAATGTTCAAAAAAAAAAAAAAGTTTGGGGAAGGCAAAAATCCACAAAGACCCTCCAAGTAAAAGCAGAGAACAAAAAAGCTATTAGCATGCTTTCCGCCACTTCTCATGCTGCTCGGCTGATAATCTATTATCTGTTAAAACCGGTAAATATGTAAAATGATGGATGCATCATTGCCCTTTCCCATAACACCACTGAGTTCATGGAAATGCCACTGTCATGTAGATTCTGTGCAATAGAACGCGCCAGGACACTTTTGGTTACCCGTAGTGTTTTATGGCAACGACAGGAAGCTGCTCCGGAATTTAGTACTGGAAATGGCCATTTAGCAGTGCACAAAAAGTATAGAGGCACAATTCATCCAGAGGGATGGAGAATGAAACAGCAACTGTACTTGGCAAAGGACTGTTTCATGAAAGTGGAACCTTAGTAGAACTAGACTTTTTACAATGAGAGGGAACAGATCACCTCATATACCATAGAAGAGCACCCATCACTTCCAGAAAGGATCCCGCTCATACGCCTCCCAAATTTATAATTTCTACCTTAGGTTTAAAGCTGCAGTGAGCCTGCTCTATAGTGGATATTTCTATATTTTGTAAAATTTTTTTTTACAAAAAGGTAAAGAGCAATTTCCAGGTAGGAAATGATTTTTTCAGCCCCCAAATCTGTTTTTCAATTTTTTTTTTTATTTTTAGCATTATTATAAGATTATGTAGAATAAAACTCTTGCGAGTTCCAAGCGGGTATAATATCCAGTCAATTCTAGTCCCCTGACCCATTAAACACTACATTAGTTTTTAAAACCCAATAAAGCAAAAAGAAGGTTAAACTTTCTCCTTGAAAAAGCAACATATAAGTGTAGAAACTTAAAAGGCAAATGCAATGCTTCCCTGGGAAATCAAATATGCAAATAAGCTCCACGATCTAGGTCTTTGGTGCCGCCAAACTGGAAGTAACTGCCCTAACAGTCAATTCCAAAATCATTAAAGAGCCTTGGAATATGACTGGGGATTTTATGGTAGTAACTTTTCCATTAGATGGAGTTTTCCATCAAAAGACAAGTGTTTTGGGGAGTTTGCCACTCGAAAGTACAAACAAGACTCTGGTTGGCGGAGTGAGAGACCTTTCTTTAGCACCCTAGAGCTAAAATTACAGATCACTGTCCATGGATGGGAGACTTATTCTTATGGAAAAAAGACAAATACAAGGTGCTCCCTCGTATAATATATCAAGACAGGGTGGTTTATTGTTTTTGAGCAGTAATACACTCACCTCATCTAGTTGTGTGTCTAGAAGGTACAACTCTCCCCCTTGCATGTCTATAATCAAATGCTGGTCTGGAGTCCCGCAGCTGGCTGGCCTGCCAAATCCTCCTTCGTTATTTCACTTGAAAAAAAAAGAAAAATATTTTCCTCATAAGAGGAGTGTTCGTGCAAGTCTTTGGGATGCAAGAGTGGGTTTAAATTTCCATCCCGACTCCGGGGCAGTGTGCTCCGTACTTTGCTCTTGGTTAATCTTATGGAAGAGATACTGGTATGACCAAAATTATTAGTCATGATATAAGGCTCCCTTTTAAAAAGTAGGATGTGGCTGTAAGGAATGCTATTTCCAATAAGTGGTAACAAAGACTTAAAGGGGTTGTCTCACTACAAAGATTAGATTTAAACTTGTAGGGACCGGTAACTGAAGAGATTTTTCAAAAATATTGCTTTATTTTTTGGCTATGTTGAGGAGATGGGATAGAATTTATCAGCTCTGAGTGCACACAGGTTACTCTAGGTTACGGACCTGCTCTCCCTGCCCTTGTCTTATCTGATAGCTGGTATAGAGACAGGGCTGCCTGCAGCTTGAGAATAGTGTGTTATCTCAAACAAGTAATTAGACTCCTTTCTCCGTTTACTTTGAGCTCAGGAATTATAGATAGCATCTACTACTTTCATGTCAGAGCTTTTAAAAGAGCTGTAAAAGCGGAGCTTATATGCTAAACACTGACATAGAAGCAGGCACAGCCTAACCAGGAAGAGAGAGTATGCATGAGTCTGAATCTGCTTCTGGCTCTGAAACAGCGCAGTGAGACAACCCCTTTAAGGCTATGTTTACACGGCAATGGTAAAATGCTGTCGGAAATCTAACAGTATTTCATCTTCACCGTACCACTCAAAGCAGGTCTAAGCCAGATAGTGTATAGAGTGGAAATAAAAAAAGATACCCTTTCATAGTATTGTTTTGCGTCTTTTGTTTATATCCACCTTACTTTAATCCATGCCTATTTGATTCTTACACTGAACTTCCCCTCAAAAACTGGAGCCACCATTTTGATAAGAGCAACCCCCCCCAGAATCTACACTAATCCTCTCTTCTAAAATCTGCATTTATCCCTATTAATTTGACGCTTCGTGGATGGACTCAGTAGAGGACTGGATATACATAACATAAGTGAGTGCTGGAGTGTTTTGGGAAACCCAAATATAAAGAGAGAAGTATATCCCCCAGGCTACATTTACATCTTCAAAGCTGTACCACAATAGCCATCTTTTCATGCAGGCTGCTGCTAGACATAAGGCAGAAGCCTAAAAAGGATTCTCTCACCATAATGATTAGCTTTTAACATTTAGGGAAAGGTACATTGCTGTTCTGATTTTGCTTTGCTCAGGAGAGAAAGAAAACTTTTTCTACAACTAGTGTAAACAAGGTTCTCTGGGTTCTCGATTACCTCTTTCTGCTCTTTTTTAATTGATCCAAGCTGCCGTCAGTCAGTTAAACCATGGTGAGTCACTCGCCGCTGAGTCTGATCTCTAGCACAGGAGCTTGAATATCTAACTCAATAACAGGTTTTAATCTTTAAAACTCTCACTCTAACAGTAATAGCAGAGCTGATATGCAAATCACTGCTATAGACCCATCCACAGCCTGACCAATAAGTGTGAGTCTGCAGCTAGCTATGGCTCTGTAAAAACAGCATGGTGAGAACACCTCTTTAAGGCACCATTCTCATTACATTTTTGGCCTCAGTCACTTTGTCTGCTGGACACAAAAGTGTGTCCTGCAATAAAGCATATACAATCAGGAAATAGAGCACACAGATTCCAATGTAGACTGCATTTGCACTCTAGATTCCTACAGACAAGTCATGGCCCCGCTAACTTTTTCAAGGTATTTCCTTGGATACCAATCATGGAGGCTAAAAAAAAGATGGTGTGAATGGGAGCTAAACTGGCCATAGAAACAAGATTATGATCAATTAATGCAAAAAAAAAAAATTAACTGGACGGACAGGGTGGCGGTATCCTTGGAGGGCCCACACTATGGTTAAGGCGGTTTGAATATTTGTGCAAATATTTATAGATCTTTACATATAGGGAAACCAGTGGTATATGGATTATTACTATATCTCCACATTATTTGGACTTTACTTGGGATTTATTTTTTTATGTGTATGATGTTCCTAAAACTTGACATGATGTTAACAAGCCCATTGTTCACTTACATTTTGAGGTCTACTGGTGTAAATATTCTTTATATGTCCAAACCTGTATCCCTTCTATGGTTCGGCTATGTCCTGGGATGTCACCATTTTTAGTGATTTTTCCCTGTACACGTTTTGTTATATACTATAATAATCATAAAGTTTAAAAAATAAAACTCAGAGTGGAAAAATGAGTGGCTGAATTTGGTTAATCATGGCATGCACTTGTTTTGTCAAGTCAAGCCAAAAACAGTTCAGAAAATTCAATCTGACAGATCAAATTTTAAGCAGATTATATCTGCGATTGTACATTGCCCCTTATGATTTTCAAAGGATGGTCCGGCCATTCTGGGCCAGCTTTAAGCTAATGTGTGGCTTTCTTTTAACTTCACTTGTATTGAACGTTGCACTGTATGTGCACAGAAACTACAAGGAAATCTGAGGCATTTTGTTCTCTATCGAATATTTTAACTTTGCAGAAGTAATTTTCGACCCTGGTTAGGTCACAGTTTAGCCTTATTTCCATGGGGTTAAACCGCATTAAGCCTAACTGAAGTAGAATTGGAGCGCAATCTGCTTCAAAGAATGGACATGTCCGTTCTTTTTTCTCTGCATCATGGATATAAAATTTGTGGTGCAGAAAATCCATGCTGTAGTTTACAGTGTGAACTACACCGTATATTACCTCTTCAATGAATTGGACTTGATTTCATGTGGTATCCACGTCGAAATCCACGCTAAAATCAGTTATGTGATCATTGCCTTACAATACTAGCCAGGGTAAAGTCATGTCATAGTGGTGTTGTGGATGGGAAACAAAGGTTATATATGTGTGATCCTTTGTGTCTCCATTTTAATGTATTAGTTAGTATAAAACCATGTATGCCTTTATATTATGGCACGTAAAAAGCTGCCTGTATATCCATACACTCTCTAATGTGTTAACAAAATGGCCGCCACATAATGTGCTTGTAGAGATAACCACCGTATAATACAAGATGGCGCCTCCTCTGAGATTACGCCCCATGTTCAGACATTCCCGAGTTATAGGGAGTATGCCTCAGCCAATTGTGTAACCAATAACGACTAACAGCTAGGTCCATGTGATGCTTTCTTATCTCACTAACCTTCAAGTATAAAAACCTGCCATTTTGTGAATAAAGACAATGTTTTCACACAAACGAGGCATGTTATGATTTTCTTTTTCGGTGCACTTTATCATCCTAAAATAATTTGGAGACCGCACAAGGATGTAGAGCCCCTTTGAGGTTCCATCCATATCAGTGGGATCCATTGTCAATATGAAATGTTGACTTAATACATAACATAGGGCCACATGTATGAAAATTCTACGTCTAAACACTCTCAAAAAAAAAACCTTTTTTTGGGGGCCCAAAAATTTTTTTTTAAAAAAAATTTTAACCCCTTTTTTTAAAAAATTTTTTAAAGGGGAAAAAACCCCCCCAAAAAAAGGTTTTCCCCAAATTTTTAAAAAAAGGCCCCCAAAAAAAAAAAAAAAAAAAAAAAAAAATTTTTTTCCGGGGGGAAAAAATTTTCCCCCAAAAATTTTTTTTTTAAACCCCCCCCCCCAAAAAAAAAATTTTTTTTTTTTTAAAAAAAAAAAAAGGGGGGGTTTTTTAAAAAAAAATTTAAATTTTTCCCTTTTTTTAAAAAATTTTTTTTTTTAAAAAACCAATTTGGAAAAAACCCCCCCAAAAACCCCCCCCAAAAATTAAAAAACCCAAAGGGCCCCCAAAAAATTTTTTAAAAAAAATAAAAAAAAAAGGCCCCCCCTTTTTCCCCCTGAAAATGGGGGGGGAAAAAAAAAACCCCCAAAAAAAAAAAAATTTTTAAACCAAAATTTTTTTTAAAAAAAATTTTTTTTAAAAAACCCCAAAAAAAAATTTTTTCCCCCAAAAAGGGTTTTTTTTTTTGGGTTTTTTTTCCCCCCCAAAAAAAAAACCCCCCCCTAAAACCCCAAAAATTTTAATTTTAAAATTTTAAAAAAAAAAAGGGGGCCCTTTTTTTAAATTTTTAAAACCCCCCCCCAAAAAAGGGGCCCCCCAATTTTTATTAAAAAAAAAAAAGGGGGCCCCCCCAGGGCCCCCCCCTTTTAAACAAGAAAAAAAAAAAAAACCCCCCAAACTTTTTTAAAAAGCCGGGGGGGGGAAAAAAAAAAAAAAACCCCTTTTTAAGTTAAAAAATTTAACCAAAAAAATTTTTTTCCCAAAAATTTTTTTTTAAAAAAACCCTTTCAAATTTTTTTTGGGGGGGGGCCCCCAAAAAAAAATTTTTTTTTGGGGGAAAAAAACCCCCCCAAAAAAACCCACCCCAAAACCAAAAAAAAATTTTAATTTTAAATTTTTTTTCCTTCTTTCCAAAAAAAAAAGGGGTTTAAGGGGAATTTCAAAAAAAAGGGAAAAAAAAATTTTTATTTTTTTGGGGGTTTTAAAAACCAGGGCCCCGGGGCCAAAAAATAAAAAAAAACCTTTTTTAAATAACCCCGGGGGGGGGGGGGAAAAAAAAAAAAGGGAAAAATCCCCATTAAAAAAAAAAATTTTTTTAAAAAAAAATTTTTTAAAAAAAAAAAAATTTAAAATTTTTTTAAGGGGAAAAAAAAAATTTACGGAAAAAAAAAAAAACCCCGGGCACTTTTTAAAAAAAAAATTTTAAAAAAAAAAATTTTAAAAAAAATTTTAAACAATTTTTTCCCCAAAAATTTTTAAAAAAAAAGGGCCCAAAAAAAAAATTTTTTTTTTTAAAAAAAACCCCTTTTTTTAAAAAAAAAACCCCCAAAAGGCCCCAACTTTCCAAAAATTTTTAAAAAAAAAAAAAACCCCCCCAAAAAAAAAAACCCCTTTTTAAACCCCTTTGGGGGGGGGGCCAAAAAAAAAAACCCCCCTTTTTTCCCAATAAAAAAAAAATTTTAAAAAAAAATTTTTTTTTAAAAAACAAAAAAAATTTTTTTTCCCGGGGTTTTTTTTTGGGGGGAAAAAAAAAAAGGAAAAAAAAACCCCAAAATTTTTCGAAAAACCCCCCCAAAAATTTAAACCAAAAAAAAATTTAAAAAAAAAGGGGGGGGGGGGCCTTTTAAAGGGGGGGAAAATTTAAAAAAAAAAAAAAGGGGGAAACCTTTTCCCCCCTTTTTTTCCTTTATTCTGTAAGATACACCCAAAATTCAGAGTTTTAAAAAAAGGGGGGGGTTTTTTTTAAAAAAAAAATTTTTTTTTTGGGGGGTTTTCCCCCCCAACCCCCCCCCCCCCCCTTTTTTTTTTTGGTTTTCTCCCTTTAAAAAAAAAGGTTTGAACCCCTTAAGGGGGGGGCCCCCCGGGGGGCCCAAAGGGCTCAGGGAAAAAAACTCTTTTCTGGCAGAACAGGCTGAAAACTGCCAAAATTTTTTTAAAGGGTTTTTCCCCCGGGGAAAGGGGGGGGTTTTTTGAAATTCACACTGTCTCCTCAGGCCCCTTTCCAACAGAGCAGGGGATTTTATTTTTTAAAACAATTACACATAAAATCAAGCTCCTCAGTGCTCACAACACTTGTACCTTTTTGGGTTTTCCCGCAAAATAAAAACCCAATTTTTAATCTAATTAGTTCACTCAGGGCTCAGTCCTTTCATGCACCATGACCCCACTACTTCTCTCAGCTAATCAGATAACAAATAAAGATGGATTTTTAAATTTAAAAACCCTGGGGCCTTATTTTGGCCAAAAAAAGTGGAAGGTTGCAAACCCAAGGGTTTTTAAAGGACCCCGTATGAGTGGTGCATAGGGCTCTTTAAAAAAATTGTGAAAAATAGATTCCTTTATTAAGTTTTTTTGGGAAAAAAAGTCTACTAGGCATCTGTTACTTTTGACAGCAAAAATAAAAAATTTTAAAACTTTTCATTTTTTCTCAGTTCAAAAAAACGATAAACAACTACCACGCACCTCCTTTAAGCGAGTGGATGGGGGGGGATGGCTAGTGTTAGGCCTCGTTAACAACGGGTTTTTTTGGCACGGATTGGCCCCCGAAATCCGCGCCGGATTTTCGCTTCAGTACGGGCCCCTCCCCTCCCCGTCATTAAAGGTAATCCATGCTTCATAGAGAAAAAAGTGGGTTCCTCGCTCCCCCCCCCCGCCCGGGGGGGAAAACGCCGCGGGGGGGGAAAATGCCCGCACCCTTATTTTCGGCGCAGACCGCCGTAAAAAGCATTGTCTATGGGCCCGGGAAACGGCGCCCCCCCGGCCCGGCCCCCCCCCCGTCCCGCCCCTTATTCACGGCGGATTTGGAGCTCAAAACGGCTCAAAAAACCTTTGGGAATAAGCCGTTTGAAAAACGGCCCTTACAGTTTTCACATAGATAAGACTTATGAAGGTTTTCAAAACCCTATGACACCCGGGTGGCTTACCTCCAAGGGAATGCCCATATTATTCGACTTAGCGGGTTGCCAAGCATACGCCAAATGCCCAACACAAAATATGACACGCCATGCTCTCCAGTACCAAAAGGGGCAAACTTAAACCCGGAAAACCAAAATGGGGAACCCAAAAATAACCCCATGATTTTTTTCGTAAAGAATTTTTCTCATGTGCCGGGGGTTTTTAAAACTAGCAACCACCAAACCCCAAAAGGTACAGGGCGGTTTGATGGGTGTTTATCAGTATTTTTGCAATATCCCAAGTATGGATTTTTGATCTGGCTCTTTAGCAGTATGGCCCTTTTCTCCCGCTATTCTTTTTCATCAAATATTTCAGAAAAACCCTAACAGAATCAACTGACACAAGTGTTTAACAGAGCCTAAAAGTAAGGTAACTAGCTCTTAATAAATCCATTATGTACCGTTACATAACGGCTTCCTCCTCCGTGTCGATAACCACATACATACTCCACACATAGCAGCGGTTTAACCGAAACCAGTGCTAAAGGGAACACAGTGCTTTTCTCACCATAGGATAATAGCCACAAAACCGTAAAAAACACAACAATTTTTTCAAAATTTTTTTTCTTCAAAAACCCTGTTGCTATTTAAAACAAAGGATCTCAGATTTATATTTAGATATGTCACAAACTCATACAACACAAGTGAATTTTTTAAACGGTGGTGACGGGTATTTCCCGGAACATCTGCTATAAACCCAAAAGGGCACTGGTCCCGTGGGAAATAAAAAATTTTAAAGTCCTTGGCCCTTAATTTAATTTTTCAAAAAACTTTTTCCAGGTTTTAAAAGGGTACAGGGAAAAAGCTTTTTGAAAACTTTCACTTTTTCAAAAGGCCCCGGTTAAAAAAATGTGCAAAATATTTGTAAAGAAAAATAACCGCATAAAACCCATTGGGTAAAAAATTTAATCATGGGGGGTTTGGGAAAAAACCTCCCAAACCCCTTTATAGTTATTAACAAAGCATAAAAACCAAAAGGCTGCGGTTTTAACCCATTTCCCCCAGCGGGTCACAAACCAGGGCCCATTTATATTTTTCACCCTGAAGGCTTCTCCATCCTTTCGCATAAAATCAAGTTTTTCGACCATTCTTTTTCAAAAAGGAGCAACACAGAATAATTGTTTTCAGCTAGAAATTTCAATTATCACAGGACTTAAAAGGGGTTTCCCTTTATTTACAAAGAACCTTACCCTTAGGAAGACCAACAATAATACCCAAAAAGGGGAGTGAAAAATTTTATACAATAAAAAAGTAAAACTGTATCTAAGGGGCTGTGTAAAAGGGGCCCCCCACTTCCAGAGGCAAATCATCACAACCAAAACTTGTGCAGAAACTCAAAAAGCAGGAAAAAACCAAAAATAAAAATCTCTGAAGGGCCCGCAAATTAAAAAAAACAGCTCTGGGCTATAATAAAAACTGTAATTTTTTTGGGGTTTAAAAGAAAATAAGTAATGTAATGATTCCCTAAAGTTACTTTCCAAATTTTTTAAAAAAGTATTTGAGTGGGGTGTGTATATAAAAGTAACTCAAAAAGTAGGTACAAAACCCCCAAACATTTTTTAAAAAAATTTTAAAACTTTTTAATGACCCCCTTTGATACAAAATTTTAAAAAATTTAACTTACACTTTTATAAACCCGTTAAAACTGATGGCCTTTTAAAATAACCAACAAAAACACCTCAATGTTTTAAACTGCTTGGGAACGGGGAAAAGGCAAGACCAAGCCGAGTATGTTCTAACATTTAATCACTGTATACAAATAATTTAAAACCCCACAGCAAAACCTTAATACCTTATAAACTCCGACTTCGACCCCCTGGGTTTGCAAACGAAAGGAATACCTATTGTGGAGCAGAGAGCCCCTTTCTCCGAAAATAGAACCCCAAAGGGGGCCGAAAACCCAACTTAGGGCCTTTTCCCCCGGAGTTATCCACACAGGCGGGCCGTGTCATCAAGCTGTCGGGCGCGGCCCTGAGACATGACGCCACCTTTTCTAAAGACAGAGAGCCCGGGGGGGGTGGGGGGAATGGGGGTACTGTCGCACCTCTTTTAGCGCCCCCAAATTTTACCCACACTCCTCCCCGAAAAACAAGCATGGTGGAGGTGTCGGCCTCCTCCTGTCTAAAAACCTCCCCTTTTTCCCCTCCCTCCACCTCGCCTTCCCTCACATTCTTCTCCTTTGAGGTGCACTCTAACCCATCTACGCCCCCTCTGACCCCCCAAGTGGTTTTTTGTAAAACCGCCCGCCGGGGCCCTGCCACTGCCTTTTTTGACCATTTTGTTTTTCCGGGCTTCTCCACTTTCTTTCCACCGACACCCCCCACAATCTCATGGGAGACTTCAAAAATCCCAATCGACCCCCCCCACCTGTTTCCCAAACAAACCCCCTTTTCACTCTGCTCCCCTTTGACCTCCCCCATTAAACCCAGGAGCCACTCAAAAAAGGGGGAAGGACACACACTGGCCCCAAAACTTCACCCCCTCGGGGCCCCCCCTACTGATTTCTCAAACTCCCCCCCCCCAAATATCTGACCACAACCTTTTTCCCTTTCCCCAAACCATCTCCCCCTTTAAAACCTGCCCCCCCTGTCCCCATACCCAGTCCCGCCCCCCCGCGGAAAACCTACAAAGCCTAAACCCGCCTCATTCTCTCTGATTTCTCTTGCACCCTTTCCACTACCCTCCTAAATTTAAAAGGGGGCCCCCCCCCCCCCCTTTTTTCCCCCAAAAAAAGGGGGGGAAAAATTTTGGGGGGACGGGCCCCCAATTTTTTTTTTTTGGGGGGGGAAAACCCCCGGGGGGGTTTTTCCCCCCCCGGGGCCCCCCGGGGCCCCGGGGGTTTTGGGTTTCCCCCCTTTCCCCCAAACCCCCCCCCCCCCCCGGGGGGGCCCCCCCCCCCCCCCCCCCCCCCCCCCCGGGGGGGGGGGGTTTGGGCCCCCAAAATTTTTTCCCCCCCCCCCCCTTTTCCCCCCGGGAAACCCCCTTGGGGGTTCCCCCCCTTTTTTAAAAAAATTTTTTCCCCCCCCCCCCCCCCCCCCCCCCCCCCCCCCCCCCCCCCCCCCCCCCCCCCGGGGGCCCCCGGGCTTTTGTTAACCCCCCCCCGGGGGCCCCCCCCCCCCTTTTTTTTTTCCCAATTTTTTAAACCCCCCAAAATTTTTTAAAAAACCCCCCCCCCCCCCCCCCCCCCCCCCCCGCCCCCCCCCCCCCCCCCCCCCCCCCGGGGGGGCCCCCCCGGGAAAACCCCCCCCCTTTTCCCCCTTTTGGGCCCCCCCCCCCCCCCCCCCCCCCAAACCCCCCCCCCCCCCGGGGCCCCCTTTTTCCCCCAAAAGCCCCCGCGGGTTTTTAAAACCCCCCCAAAAATTTTTTTTAAAATTTCCCCCCCTATTAAAAACCCGGAAAAAAAAAAACCCCCCCCCCCCCCCCCCCCCGGGGGAAAAAAAAAAAAAACCAAAAGGGGGGAAAAACCCTCCCCCCTTTTCCCAAAAAGGGGGAAAAAAAAAAAGGGGGTTTTTTTTTTCCCCCCCAAAAAATTTTCCCCCCCCCCCGGGTTTTTTTTCCCCCGCCCCCAAAAAAAACCCCCAAAACCCCCCCTTTTCCCCCCCCCCCCCCCCCCCCCCGGGGGAAAAAAAATTTTCAAAACCCAAAAAAAACCCCCAAAGTCCCCCCCCCCCGGGGGCCCCCCCCCTTTTTTTTTTTCCCCCTTTTCCCCCCCCCCTTTTTTTTCCCCCCCCCCCCCCCCCCAAAGGAAAGGGGGGCCCCCCCCCCTTTTAAACCCCCTTTTCCCCCCCCCCCCCCCCCCCTTTTAAAAACCCCTGGCCCCCCCCTTTAAAGGAAAAAATTTTTTTTTCCCCCCCCCCCCAACCCCCCACCTTTCCCCCCCCCCCCCTTTTCCCCCCCCCCCCCCCCCAAAAAAAAACCCCTTCTTTTTTTTCCCCCCCCCCAAAAATTTTTTCCCTTAAAATTTTTTTCCGACCCCCCCCCCCCCCCCCCCAAACCAAAAAAAAAAACCAAACCTTCATGCCACAAAATTTTTTCCCCCTTTAATTTTCCCCCTTTTTTTGGGCCAACCCTTTTTTAAAAAACCCCCCCCCCCCCGGGGTTTTTGCCCCCCCCCCCCCTTTTTTTTTTTCCCCCCCCCTCCCCCCCCCCCCGGGGGCCCCGGGGCCCCCCGGGCCTTTACTCTTCTCTATTTTAAAACTCTTTGGGCCCCGGGAAACTCCCTTTGCATCCCACGGGGTTTCATTACCACCTGTATGCTGACGATAAACAAATCTACAAACTCGGCCAGAGGGCCCCTTCTCTACTCTTTCCCCGGGTCCCTCCCCGGGCTGTCCTCCTCTTCCCCCCTTTTTTCTCATAAAAACCCCCTAAAAAATAAATTTTGGAAAAAAACAGAAATCCCTCATCTTTCCACCATCCAACCCCTTGCCCCTGTCTTTTATCCATCAACGGGTCTACACCCCTCAACCCCGGGTTTCCCCCAAGTCCCCTGGCCCTTTGGGGTTTAAACCCAGACTTGCTCCCGTCTTTAAAAACCACAAAATCCAAAAAAATTAAAATCGCCTGCCCCCCCTTCCCCCTGAAAAACATCTCTCGCATTTCCCCTTTATTTCCCCAACTCGAATTTTCTACAAAAAAGCTAGTGCAATGCCCTTTTTCATTTTCCCCGTAACTACCGGCCCAAAATCCTTCTCTGTGGCCTCCCCAGCTAACACCCTCGCTCCCCTTCCAATCCATCCTTTTAACCCCCCGCTGCCCGTCTTTTCCACCTTCCCCCGCCCACTTCCCCTGCCTCTCCCCACGCCCAAAACCCTTTACGGCTTCCCCCCTTGCCCAGCGAAATTTATTTCAAGCAATATCCATGACCTACAAGGGGCCCCCCAGACCCTTTTCCCCCTCCATAATTCTGGCCCCAAATTTCCCAAAAACTCCCCTCAGCAAATCTCCCTCCTCACAAAGGGCCTTCTCCTCTGCCTTCCCCCCTTTTCACTCCTCACACAACTGTTTTCCAAGGGCTTTTCCCGTGCTTTTCCCACAAACCCGGAAAATTTAATACCCCAAAACCCTCAGACTCTCCTCCACTTTCCCAGCTTCAAAAAGGGAAACCCGAAAACCAAATTTCCCTTTAGGGTTCCTATAACCTACAAAAACCCTGGGGGTTGGGGTTTTCTCTTATCCACAAAATGTCTGCCCCTCCCCTCCTGTCTCTTTCCCCCTCCTTGAGATTGTAAGCCCTCGTGGGTAGGGTCCTGCTCCCTCTCCCGTCCCAATTTGGGTCATTATTCACTTATCACTGTACTTGTTTGATTATGTTATATATGTAACCCCTCGAATGTACAGCACCCTGGAATCATGGCGCTTTAAAAAAGAAAAAATTTAATTTTTTTATAATACTGGATTATTTTTAAATTTTTTTTTTTAACAAGCCCTGCTTCTACCTGCCTATAACTGTCTATGGGGGACATATACCTGGCTATAAATGCCTATACCTGCCTATGGGGGATATATACCTGGCTATACCTGACTATGGGGGACATATACCTGGCTATAAATGCCTATACCTGCCTATGAGGGGACATATACCTGTCTATACCTGCCTATGGGGACATATACCTGCCTATGGGGGACATTAAACTGGCTATGTAATTTTATTGGTATCCATTTTTATTTTTGAAATTTACCGGTAGCCGCTAAATTTTCAACCCTAGGCTTATACTCGAGTCAATAAGTTTTCCCAGTTATTGTGGCAAAAGTAGAGGCCTCAGCTTATACTCGAGTATACAGTATACGGTAAGTAGAAAATGGGTAAGATTCTCTTCAGTGGTGGACAAACAAGTCAAACAAGTCCATAAGTTGTTAAAAAGTAGAGAGTAGTAGCCGGAATCTTGGACCGTCCGCACACCCATGCAACGTTTCGAAGATGAACTTCTTTTCCAAGATGCCTTGAAATTCTATTTTTCATAAATTTGGGAAAATCCTAAAAATTCCATTGAAATCTGATAACAAATACAACATGTGTATGTATATATACACACTGGAAAAATCAAAGCTGAACTCTGGCTGGTTGCTATGGGCAACAGTGGCAGTCTAGACAGTTTTCATAAATGAGGCCCGCTATGTATATATGTGTGTATATTTTTTCCAGTGCTGTAAAATAAATAAAAGCTGGCCTCTAAATGGTTGCAATAGGCAACAAAGACAGTCTTAGGCAGTTTTCATAAATGAGACCTATTGTATTTATTTGGACTTGAAATTAAAAGCATTCACTCTGATGGTTAATCCTTACGACAGATAATAAATATGTGATAAGTTATCAGTCCGCCATGATAAGTAGGAACTCTTCACTGTCGTACCAGAAACGGTAGTGCTTCTGTATTTACGGCTGCACCGCAAACCTATAACTGGATTCTGCTACTGGGAGATCCTAATTCAGGCGCTGTAGGGTATTACATCTTGTTGTCGGTTTATCCGACCGGTATTTGTCCGGTTTCTGTGCCATGTACATGGCCACAGGGTGGTGGCTTTTCTTCGCGATTAGCGGAGAAAAGCCCTCCCCCTTCACTTGTTCATATTCCGTCCTAAAAACCGGATGGAAGAATGAACAAGCACAATGTACTTTGGGCCGTCGGGAGGAAAAACCATGCAGTGGGGACTGCTGCACGGGTTTTCCATAGCAGCCCTTGTAAAAGTTTGCAGACTGTTTTTCAGACAGTTTGTAAAACCGCAAACCATCTGAAAAACGGGCTGCAAACCTGTGCCGTGGGGACATGGCCTTAGGGAACAAACCTCAACTTTTTGACCTGGAAAGCCCATTGCTCTTAAGTCAAAATACCATCATGAAGCATTTAACAAGTGGCTGTCTAAAACAGACAACCCCTTTATGTGAACCCTACTGCATGATGAACATGGAGGTGTCTAATTTTCCATACCTCCTAAACATATCACCGTGGAAATTAAACAGAAGTACCTTATCATCTGAGTCCTCAGCAATACATACTTTCTTTATTGTATTATTTTGGGTAAAGACATTTCGAAACTCATTCTTCAAAATATGTTTCTCAGAGGAAGACCAAAGAAAAGATGGAAATCTTCTACTTTTCCTCTGTCCTACATGAATAATATCATTATCGGCATCTATTGGCACAAGTTTCTATTCCCTTATCTGCCCTTGTTTTTGAGAAAAGAATTGAAAGAGTAATATGGGGTCAGAGCAAGTGCAAACTTAGACACTGAACGTCTCCACTATACTGTAGCACTAGGTTCTTTTAAGTAGTAGATTTGCTGGGGTCAATTTCACCAGCAAGAGAATTGAGAATTAATAGATTTAAGATGCACCAAGTAAATGGAGTTGCTGCATTGTGATATAACTAGATCTTCAATGAGCTCAGAATTTTCTCAGGCAGAAACGTGATAAAGAGCAAGTCGCTCGTAAATAGCTGGGTCCCTCCACTCGTTGTGTGATGGTAAAACAGCTTGGCGCTTCACACCTCACATACGTGGAGTATAAGACATTTACAGTGGGTATTAAAACCTGCATTTCAGATGTGGCACTATCAATCTGAACAATGCTTCCACATGATTGTCATTTTACAGGGAAGAAGAAAATCTGTTACCAGACCAGAACATGTTATGAGGTGTCAATAGGTCATATTCTACATTTATAACTGTCTTTTGAGTGCATGAAAGATGCTGGAGGGCGAACGTGACAACTCTGCAAGAGGTCAAGGAGCAAAGAGAATCTTTTTTCCAAAGTGGCCGAGATTGTTGACCTTTCCTTTGCAGTAATGTAACGTTTTTTTTCCCCTGACTGAATTACTGAGATCCACAATTCACTATTTTACCATAATGGAAAGATATCAGAAAACATTCTTAGCTATGATGTTACAAATGGCCTTCATGTCTAATTTTCCTTAGATCTTTTATAGAAAGCAGCATTACTTTAATGACCTAGAAAATTCTTATTCAAACCATTGTAAAGCTTCATTCAAGTCCCATGTTTGGAGCAATAAAATGTAAGCGTTTACAGAGAAGCGGTGGAAGCGAACGCTGCTCACGCATAAGGAATATTTTTTTCCTGTCGTAAATAGAGTTGATACAAATTATATGCAATGATATAAGAAGTATATTTTGCACTGTGTGAGGGTTATTGTATTGACAAAGTTCACCCATTTTCCTTAAAGGGGTGTTCTCACCACAATGATTAGCAAAGGTGTAGGCAAAGGTAAATAAGAACCATTACCAGGTACACTACTGTTCTGATTTTGGTTTGTTTAAGTGCTTAAGGAGATAAAGGAGATCTTATCACCTGTTTACACAAGCTTCCCAAGGTGACTGACCACCTCTCTTTGCTCTCATTGCTCCAGCTGCTATGTCCAACCATGGCGACATTACTCCCTGCTAGAACACCCATTTAACCTCTGACTTACACAGGATGTACTGCTACTTTATGGTGTTGGTAAGTTCCTATGTAGTGAGCTTACTCGGTAAGCCCGCCACATAGGAGGCTGCTGTCAGCTGCTAATTGTAGCTGAAACCTACCTCTAACAGCAGGGAATGGAGCCGGCTCTGTTCCCTGTTGTTTGACCCCTTAGGCGCCATAGTAATCGTGGCTGCAGTGTATAAACAAATAACAAACGGTGCTGCACATCATTCTTCACTGCAAACACAACACAATATCAGGAGCACTCTATAAACATCTAAAACAGTCAAAAGAAATATAGGAATTTTTTCAAAATGCATTTCTGCTACTTTAGGATACATGAAAATGTAAGGTTCCTAGCGCACATTTTTGATCAAAACTCTAATTGTCCATCCACCGTGACAAGGTGACCTCAGTACAGATGACATTTTACCTCACTTCGTGTCTGTTCAGACCTCCATAATTTTAGGCAGAGAATGTCCCAGCTACATTCTGCTCTAATTAAAAACAGTCTGTCGATTGGCGGAGTGCTCAGCCAAAGTAGAGGCTAGCCACTCACCTATGCAAACAATCCAAAAAGAAAAAATTGGTCAGCAAATCCAAAACGATTTCATAGAAATTAGTATAGGAGCTCCTTGGCGTGGCAGCAAAACAAGGCAAACACAACACAATATCAGCAGCACTCTATAAACATCTAAAACAGTCAAAAGGAATATAGGAATTTTTTCAAAATGCATTTCTGCTACTTTAGGATGTATGAAAATGTGAGGCTTTTAGCGTAGATTTTTTTTAATCAAAACTGTAATATTAGTTTAGAAAGAATAAACTGTCTCGCTCACTAATTGCAAAAGCTAGGGTATAATGATGCTGTCTGTGCACAAAAAAGTAATGAAAAAAAAAATACAGCATGCTCTCTTTGATTGTGCAAACAAGGTGAATGTTTCTCATAGAAGTCACCGGTGGCTTGATAACGTGTATCTGCATATTATTATTATTTATTATAAAGCACCATTAGTTCCAGGGTTCATGCAAAATTCAAGTGGGGTTCAACAAACTTTATGTCAAAAAAGTTCAATGGTGAAGATAAATGACTAAAAAACTGGTACAGAGAGAGAGGACTCTTCTCAATGAGGCTTACAATCTAAAGGTGTGGAGAAGCGGAACTCTCTCCTTTTTGGAGAGCACCAGTAAGGTGTGTAGTGTTTTGATTGCCTTTTACCCCCACTCTAACATCTGCATATCACAAGGCATTAGGGAAAGGAGCTGAAAGCTCATTTGGCCCTCTATAGGTTGTAACAAATCCTCAATTTATTTCCCTGATTCACTGAATTTTACATTTCTAAGTCCTATTTGGAGATGGAAATCTCATTGGCTTGCGCACTCGCCACTCTTTAAATCCGTGCAGGTTAATTCAATTGGCAGGTTCCTATCACTCCTGGGGAAAGTGGCCTGAAGGACCCTACCACAAGGAAACAGTTTTAGTGTGAGGGACTCACCTGCTCTGGAACCCCTTGACGTGTTGGGAGGTGAGCTTAATAAAATTTTGATCTAATACTGTAAAAAAGAGTCCAGTTTTTCAATATTTTCCTTAGCAGTAATGTTTTCCATAATTCCTATATAACTTGAGGTTTACTTAGTCTTTAGTGTGCCATGTTTTAAAGTATTAGGAGTAGGAATGACAGCAATTTGGGGGTTTGAACAAGTAGCTGCCTAAAAGGAGAGGTGATGCCTGAGCATGTGCGACCAGGACTGAGAAGCTCTGAGCCCTGGTTGTATCCCCTGGAGATGAGCTGTAAACAATGGATCACTAAAGGAGCAGCTAAGATAAAAAACGGTCCAGGAATTTTTAATAATGATGAATGGTGAAAATGTTTATTATTTAATTTACAAACTTCCCACGTCAATTTTACTTTGTGGCAAAACCCCTTTAATGTACAGGCACGTATGCACACAATAGACAAATGTTACACTACTATGGCCATGTGAAAAGAATTTGAATCAAAGCAGACCAACAACCTACGTATAACTCTATAAACATATGAAATAATCATAATTTTGCACCTAATAAGCTTGTAGGAGGTGTTGCCCTTTGGGACAAAGAGAAATTCAACCCAAATACAAGGACTTTAATTCATGTCAACCCAAATCAAATTTTGCCATAAATCTCCCAAAAACAGTCTTTAATGGTTTCCCTTAGGGCATGTCCCCACTGCACGGGTTTTCGGCCGGTTTTTCAGCCGGTTTGCGGTTTTTCAGACAGCCTGAAAAACTGGCCGAAAATGATCACAATTGTGCTCTATGGAAAACCCGTGCAGCAGTCCCCACTGCACGGGTTTTCCGCCCGGCGGTTTTGTCGCCGGCGGACCCGGGCCACCCAAAAAAATTGAACATGCCAATCTCCGTCCGGTTTCCGGACGGAACATGTGCATCTCAATGGAAGGGGGGAGGGCTGTTCTCCGCTCATCGCGGAGAAAAGCTGTCCCCCCTGCGGCCGTGGGGACGGCTGCAAAACTGGACAAATACCGGCCGTATTTGTCCACTGCCGTGTAAACAGCCCCTTACTCTCAGTTGCCGATAAGGTTTTAAGGCCTGAAGAACGACAGATTTGTGCAGCACCACTTAGAAGTGATACAACAAGCACATGCTACATTTTATACACTAGAACCAAGGGCTTATCCTTAGAAACATTTTATGATATCACCAGAATATGGCTGCTGGGTTAAGACACCTCGGATCATCAGAGTGAAGTGAGCCCCCAACTCCTTTTAATGTTTATACAATATGCAAACAGGACATAGGTAAGAAAGTTCCTCTGCAGATTACTTGCATGTTTTATTTCCCAGGGAACACTGGTTT
>JAODAL010054827.1:0-24375 GCA_025379985.1 Phyllomedusa bahiana | reverse complement strand
AAATTATATGCACTGGCTTTCAGACCAAATAACCAAAAAATAGAAATAGAACTTTAAAGAGAAGCAGTCTCTGGAAAAGCTGAGACACCCCAAAAAAAATCGCTGTAAAAAAAAATAGTTTTTCATAAGGCTATTAAAAGCACCCGGGGCGCCCTTTCCTAATAAAAAAAGTGAGAGGGTTGAGCCCCCAGGCCCGCCCCGGGGACTTATATAGGGGGGGGGTGACGTCACAGAACCCCCGGTCTCTGATTGGCTTCATCTTGCAAAAGTATGCGGGCTACCCCTTCTTCCTCCCGGGTGCTTTGTCCCAGTAACCCATGTCCCGCAGCCATTTTATCAACAAAAGCCCCTTTCGTTCCCCCAAAAATCCCCCAAAACTCCACTTGTTCAAACCCGAAGTTTCCTGAAATTCAAACGAATTCCACTTCGTTGAATCAATTCGCCCATCTCTAATTTATAACCACATTGTTATGCACCCAATACCCCGGCTTTTTTGAGCTCGCTGATCAGCCCCTTTTCCAAAGCATGCGGGGGTCGGCATCCGGCCGGCCCCACAGACATGCATTGTCAGCAGTGTTTCTACTGTTGTAGTCAGTGAAAGAAACGGTGTTTTTCAACGCCAAAGAATACATTTTTCCTGTAGCAAATTCTACCAAAGGTTAATTAAACTTTTCCCCTGCTGTTGTATCATAAAATACACACGTTTTAACCGCCACATATATAATTTTTGGCATCTCATTTTCTTTTGCGCAATTTATATCCAAGGGAAATTTAAGCGGGTTTCTGCGTTGAGAGTAAAAGAATGGGTTTTTAAACCCCAAAGAAAAAAATTTTTCCCGTAATAATTCATTCCGAGGTTTAAATTTAAAGCGTTTTTCTGTTTGTAGTCATAAAATACACATCGTTTTAACATCCAATACCTTTTAAAATTTTGGGGCGCTCAATTCTTTTGGGCTATTTATTCCGGGGGTTAATTAGGATTTTTCTGCTATTGGTCATAAAAAGAAACGAGTTTTTAAACCGCAAAAAAAATTTTTTTCCTGTAGCATAATTTAAATCCGAGGTTAATTAAGCAGTTTCTGCTTTGTTTGCAGTAAAGTACCGTCGTTTTAAAACCCCCAATACCCGTTAATTTTTGGCTGCTCTTTCTTTTGACATTTATATAAAGGGTTACCCAAGCCCCGTTTGTGGGGGCATTTTTAATTTAAATCAGGGTGTGATTTATCATTTACAGATTCTTTTATTAAAAAAGTCTGTAAAATTTTTTTAACAAACATATGTCAGAAGAGGGTGGAAGGTCTTCTCATGTGAGTGGCAGTGGAAAACATTCCGGAGCAGGGACAGGTCGCAGTCCCTAAGGGAGTCGCAAGGGTTACTCGGGAGGCCCAAAATACCGCGTCATCGGCACGTGTGTTGACCAAAACCCCGGGGCTTGATTGGTTATAGGTCATCCACTTCCTCCCCGATAATTGACAACCCCAGCCAAGAGTCGGTGGGGGCGTCAGACACAACCCTTATTGGATGGCCGGGGTCGGGCGCGGCCCCACCTTCCTCAACCACCTCTGACCCCTCCGGTTCCTCAGCCAGAGATCTACTATTGGCTGGGCTCAGTGCCACTTACAGGGGGATGAACAATTTGAGGAGGACAATACAGCACTTGGCAGCGAAGAAAGGGGCCAAAATCCCTCTTTTTTGCAGTAGGTCAAAAATATTGATGTGGGGAAATGGCATGGGGGTCATTTGTGAGGGGTCAGCTTCTGCATACCAAGACCCTGGGAGGACACAGTGAAGATCAAAAAATAATCGATGATGATCAGCCGACCGCATTTGGGGACCCGGGGGGGGAAGAAGGGTTTTAATCATCGTCAGGGAAGGGGCCGGAGGGGGGTCAGCTTCCCTTCAGGCACAGCGCAGCCACCCGCAAGTGGGTAGTGTGGCTTTGAGTCTGCAGGCTAGCACAGTGCGAGGTCGGGGGGGCCAAGCACCCACGGGGGTTAAAACCCGTTTTGGGCAGGCCCAAGAAAGTAGGGGGCAGGGGGGTCATTAAATGGCAGCGGCGGAAAGTCCCCCACATGGGGGACCCGTGGGGGGTTTTAAAATTTCAGCTACTTGGGGGGTGGGCAGTTTTTTGGGCTAAGCACTAGAGGACCGAAAATGGGTATATGTAGAATCTGTTGGAAAAAAGTAAACCCGGGGCCCCAGGGGGGCAAAAATTAGCCCCAGGGCCCTGCATAAACCACAGGCAGGGGGCCCACCACCCGGTGGCCTGGAGAAACGTGGCTCAAAATTGGGGGTTTTCCTCCACGAAAATTAAACCACCCCCCCCAGGGGCACGAAACCCCTTTTTGCACCCAAAGTCAAGGCTCCACCACCTCTGAAAAAGGGGAACTTTTTCTCTTTATCTTCATCCCCGGGGGGGTACAGACGCTCCTGCTCCTCGCTATTTCTTGGGGGGCCTTCAGTCGTTCAACGGGGCAAATGAAAAGAGAAAACCCATTATGCACCAAACCATCCAAAGGTGCAAAACCTGACCGTGCTCCTGTCCAAGTTTTTGGAAACTGCAGTCCCTCCTTTCCCAAAAAGGGGGGAAACCTCGCCCCCTTTCAAAATTTTAATGGCCCTGTGCCACCCGAGGGGAGGTTTTTCCAAGCCTAATTTTTTTTTCCAAAAAGGTTTTTCCCCGCCCTTCAAAAATATGTAGAACAGAAGGGGGGCCACCCCTTGACCTTATGGGTTTTTTTCCCAAAGGGTTTGCAGGGCCGCGGGGAAACGGTGGAGCTGTAACTACTCGGGGCCAGTCCCTGTCCTTTTAAGACCCACGGGGTGAAATGTGTTCCCCTCCCCAGCCACACCAACAACTTGGCCCAGGAACCCGTTTTTCCTCCACTTTAAAACGCTGCTCCTGCCCCAATGTCCCCCTTTCCCCCCACCACCACCTTTCCCCAGCCCCCAAACAATTACAGGCCCCATCAAAAAAAACATGTGTGGGGCCCAACAGCGGTTTTGTAAACGCATTTCCAAACCCTGGTTTTCCTTGGCGAACGAAGTCACAAAAGGGGAGGAACTCTCCGTTTTCATCAGAAAAGAAATCAAATGTGTGGCTTTCCCGCCCAAAAACTGCAAATGGAAAATGGGAGGGTTTTTGGGGAAGGAACAGGTGTTTTGCTCCCACCGAGAGGGATGGTCCATGCCCAAAGCAGGGCCACGTGTTAAATTTTGGTTGTGAAAAGGTTCCTGAAGTTTTTCCAAACCGACTTCAAAAGTTTTGGAAAAGGGCCCCCGGAAACTTTGCATGCACTTAAACCTTTCCCTTAAAAAGCCAGCAACCCCCCCCTCAGTTCAGCGGCAGAATGGCCCCCCCCAACACACCTGATATGCGATTTTTCCACCCTTTGGGAAATTTCCCAAAGCCTGCAAATGTTGGCCCGGGACTGTATGAACAAAAAAAGGGCCCATAAACGTTTTTTGTTGTTCCAGGGGGACAGGAGTACTCCCCTTTTTAACTTTAAAGGTCACCAGTGGCGCTCAGGGTGATACCGCCTTTTGGGTTTTGAGCCCAAATTTGGGGAGGGGCAATTTTTATTTATCAGTCGCGGGAAACTACGGGTTTTAAAAACGTCTTTTCCAACTGCTTCATGCCCCCGGGAAAAATGTTTTTTGTTTAAAAAAATCTGTCGGGGACGGGGGAAGGAACAGGGAGACTAATCTCGCGGCCCCCTATTTCCCGGGGGGAACTGAATTTGAGGAGGGGAGGGGGGGAAAAGGGAAAGGGGGGAGGAGGGGGAGGGGGCCCATTGGAAACCCCATTGTCTGGTAAAAATGAGTGGTTTTTCTCCCCAGGTGAAAAGGAGCGAAATGGGGCAGGGGGCAGCGGAGGGGGAAAATTTGGAAAAAATGAAGGAAGAGGGGCAAAAGGGACCCGCAAGACCGGGCCAGTATACAGGGGAGATGGAGGGGGGATTCCCTCAGATTCATTTTGTGCAGAGGGCCCGGGAAGCATTTTAAATTTGCCGGGCAAGTGACAGCCCAATAGTCCCCTTCCGGCAAAGGATGACTTCTCCCTTTCCCACCCTATTGGCCCTCGAACCCGGGTTCCAAAAGGGGGAATCCTTTTCCCCATCTGTGAGGGGAAAAAAAAATTTCAAATACTATAGAGAAACCCTTTCCGTATTTAATTGGGCCCGCTGCCTATGGCGGCAAGGTTTTTTGCCCTAAAAAGGTCTACTGGGGGGTTCCTCTTTTCCAAGTACACTCCCCGGGGAAAGGGGTGGTGGGAGCGTCCCACCCAAACTCAGCAACCAAACCCGGGAAAGTCGCGATGAGCACTTTTTTAAACCCCCCTTATTGGGGGGGCACCCCAAGCGAGCAGAGGGGGGGACCTGGAGCAGCCCCTGAACCAAAACAGGCGGTGGGCCTACTTGGACAGCATTTCCCAAACCCAGTTAGAAGTTTCCGCTGACTACGGGGCACCAAAGGATGTGTGGGGGGGGGAAACCCTTGCCGATTTTGGTTGTGGAAAGCTGTCCTGCCCAAACCAGAGGGGGGTGTTAGTGCAGCGGGGGGGCCATCGTTCCCCCAAGGAGAACTCGTTTTCCCCCCGGGAAAGGGAAATAATGCCTTTTGCCCGGGGATAGGCGTATATGGGACGGGAAATTTCCACCCCAATGCCTTGGGGTTCGATTACCTCACCCTTTACCCCTTAAACCAAAAAATTTTGAAAAATTGAGTAAAACTACCTGCCTCACCAACTATTCTGATCCCGCCACCCCCCTGTTTTGCCACAACTCTGCCATTTTCTCCATTGCCTCCACCAACCTTTGGGCAGGGACGGGTATTGCCACCCACCTCCACCTCTTTCTTTTTCCACCTTGACCTCATCGCTGTTGTTTGGGCCCAATGACCAACACACTTTTGGCCCCTTGTGCCACTTTTCTGACCTAATGCTGCTGCGGCCCACCTCCAAAACCTTTTCTTTGTGCCATTCTTGACTCTTGCTGATCTGATGCCGTGCCCTCCAGACGTGTCATTGGGGCCACTCTCTGAACCATTTGTTGCTCCTCCCCTTTCCACCTCCCCCTCTTCATTGTCCCAACTTGGGGCCCCTACCCCCTTTTTTTTGCCACCTCCAAAGTCATTGGCACTGTCTACCTCAGCGCTGCTGTGGCTGCCCCATGACCTACACCTTTGTCATTGTGCCACTTTTTGGCCCCTACTACTTTTTTGAAACCCCCGGGAAGGGTCTTTTTCCCCACTGTCTGACCCCCATGCTGGGGCTTTGCTCCCTGCCTTGACCCCAAACTCTGAAATTTGGTGCCACTCTTTTGGCCTACTCCTTTTTTTTTTCCAAATTTCCAAATGTCATTGTGTTTCTATTTTACCTTAAATGTGCTGCTTTTTTTCCCTGCCGTGACCTCCACACCCTGTCATTGTGCCACTTCGCCCAAAAGTGCTGCTTTTGCCCCCGTTTGTGACCTCCACCCCCTTTCATTGTACCACTCTGTGGCCACTACTTTTTTTTCCCCACCTCCAAAGGGCATTTTTCCCAACTGTCGACCTCAAAATGCGGTGGCTGCCGCCCGTGCCCTACACACTCTTTTCATTTGCAACTCGTGGCCTACTTGTTTTTTCCACCTCCAAAATTTGTCATTGTGCCACACTTTTACCTCAGCCGTGCTTTTAAAGGGGGACGTCATCTCCCCAAAACTGTGTCATTGTCCCACTTTGTGGGCCCCTATGTTGCTCCCAACCCCCCAATTTTACCATTGTGCCACTTTTGGGGCCTTTAAAATTTGCTGCTGCCAAGTGCCCGCTGTCTAAGGGGAACACCCTGGGGTTTTTCTAATGCTGTTCCCCCCCTCCCCCCCCTTAAGGGACGTTGCCACTTTGTTTTTTTCCCCTCTTCTTTTTAATTTCTGGGAAAAATTGGGGAAGATCCGATTGTCAAAGCCAAAAGCAGGAGTGGAAAAAAGAAAAAAATGCCGGCAAAATCCCTTTTAAGGGGTCATCCCCTGTTTTGGATCAACTCCTGTTTTTTTTTGGTTTTAGCAAAACTGAGGGATTATTGATCGATTGAAAGGGGGACACTGAGGGAAAGAAAAAAAAGGGAAAAATTGATAAAGGGGGACTCAACCCCAAAAATTTACTGCCGACACCCTCTCCACTTTTTTGGGGGGGGCCCCTTTTAATGTATAAACCCGGTTTAAAGAACAATTTCTTCATATTTTGTGAGGGTTTTTAAAGCTCGGGCCCTAAATGGAGTCCCCCCTTTTGGGGACGCCCCTTACTTTTGTGGGGAACCTGTGCTGGCTCCAAAACAAACTACGTTTTCTTTGACTTTTGGTTGGTTTTTTAGCCCCAGCTTTTTTTTTTTCCAGTGGCCCCCGCCATGACTATATCAGGTTTCTTTCCTTTCTTTTTTTTTTTGGCCCAATTTTGCCCCTGTAAGTGCCCGGGGGAATTTTAGAGTGAAGAAATTCTAATAGTGGGGGGTAGTAAAGTGGTGTCTTACTAAAACACGCATTTTATAAGACCCAAACCAAGCTCCCCACTTCCCCATTTAAGAAAGGCACAATGTTCTACAGCACCCTACGGGGCTGGGGTGCAGCCAGGAAATAGCTTTTTTTTAACCCGTTTTTGGGTCCCAAAAAATTCGGACCAAAAACGGATTTTTTTTGGGAAAATTGGGGGGAAGTCGGCAAACCGAAATTTTTAAAAATTTCCCCCCCATCCTAGTTTTAATTATTCACATTTTAAAAAAAAAATTTTGCAACATAAATTTTTGGGGCCCAACCCAATTTCAAAACTTTGGCTTTTTTTGGGGAAATTTTAAAAGTTGAAACCTCCATAAATGACTCCATCTAAAAACTACACCCATTAAAGCAAAAAAAACCCACATTTAGGAAGTTTTTTAACCCACTATGTGTTTTCACAAAAAAAAAAACAAAGTGGGGGTGAAATGAAAAATTTTTTCCACTTTTTTTTGAGTTTTTTCCTTTTTTAAACCAAATTAGTCACTGGAACACAGTAAATTTTGCCCAAGGGAATTGAAAAACCCAACTTCTTTTCCCCCCTATTCTCCCCTTTTGTAGAGAAAAATCCCATTTGTGGCCTTAGGCGCTATATGGCTCAATAAACAATCCTCCGAAAAGGAGGAGCACCAAACCAGTCTCTGGGGTCTCATTTTCATTATATTTTTTTTTGGACCCTTTAAAGGTTTTGCAAAAACCCTAAGGTGTTTTAAAACTTAATAAAGACCCCATTTTGGAAACCAAAGTAGGGGAGTATACTTTGGGAAATATGTATTTGGTATACCCAAACCCCACGGGTCTTTCAAAAAATTTTTTTACCCATTGGCCCGTAAAAAATTAATTTTTTTTTTCCAACAATCTGCAACTTTAGCTGAAAATATTTCATTCTAACAAAGAATCCTGGAAAAAAAAGTACACAAAATTTGTTACACAATTTCTTTCAAGTTTGGCAATACCCTATATGTGGGTGAAAATTGCTGTTTGGGTTCATGGCAGGGAGGGAGCGCTATTTGGCTTTTGGAACACAGATTTTGGTGGGTGTCATGTCACATTTACAAAGCCCCCAAAGTAACAGAGAAGGTGAAACCTTCGAGAAGTCACTCCATCTTGGATTCAACACCCTTCATGGATCTCATCTAGTTGTGTATTGTACATTTTGGCCATAAACGTGTTCCATGGTTTCTTTTAGCATTGGGCCATGAAAATGGGGAGAACAAACGCAGTTCTGTCATTGTTTTTTGGGCTACATTGTTACAGCATTCGCTGTGCAGTTTAAATGACAGGACACGTTTACCATGCGGTACAATTGCAATAACATACATTTTATATAGTTTTTTTATGTTACATAGTGCCGTGATCGGAGCCTGATGGCCCCCTGGCTCAGGAGTCCGGTCGCGTATGCAACTGCTGTGGCCGCTGTAGCTGTGCCCCAGACTGACGCTGGTACTCGGGGCCCACCAGTTGCAAACACCAACACACCCTCCCCTGGCGGGCGCTCTGAGCTGGCAGTGCTCCGAGCGGCCCAGACCCCAGTGGTCCACCGTGCAAACGCCTGGTTAAATTTATGGCCAGTCTGGGCCTGTGGGGTTCACATGGCATTTTGATCTTTTTATCAAGGTTTTTGTGAAGTGAAGAAAATAAAGCAATCCTGGTAGTGTTTTTTTTAATTTTTTACTGTGGTCAGCATGTGGTATAAATGACATGCTAGCTGTATTCAGCAGGTCGATTTGATTACAGCAATACCCAACTTGTACATTTTTTTATGTGTCTTACTGCTTTTACACAACGAAAACACTTTTATTTAAAAGGGAAGACATGTTTTGGTATAATTTTTTGGGGGACAAGACTTTTCGATCACTTTTAAATCCATTTTTTGGAAGGCAGGGCAAAGAAAATACGACAATCCTGGTAGTGATTTTTGTTTTAATTTTTAACGACGCTCACCGTGCAGTATACATGACAAATTAGTTTTACTCTGTGGGTTGATATGATTAAACCGATACCCAATTTATAGTTTTATGTTGTAGCACTTTAACAAAAGTGTTTTTATTGTGTAAAATAATATTTATGCATCACAATCTACTGATAGCCATAACCTTTTTCTCTATACAGAACTGTGTGAAGAATTTGCTTTTTTGCAGAATGAATTAACATTTTCATTGGTGTCACTTATGTTCTTATGACTTTTTCACCCTTTTTTATTCCATTTCATGTGCTGTGGAATGAACAAAAATTGCAATTTATTTATGGCAAGTTTAATAACATGACAGACATGATAGGTTAAGTCATTATGCACGTGGCAATACCAAATATGTATACTTTATTCATTTTTTATCTTTTTGGGGGCGATTGATGTCTCTTTTACATGTCTCCATAGGGAACTTGATTTAGTGATTTTTAGATCATTGTTTCAATACACATGTATTGCTGTCAATCATTATGCCTGACTGAGCCATAAGGGCACGGCTGGGTTTATTAGCATCACAGGCAATCCTGCAAGAATTTTTTAGGCTTCCGGGTTGCTAAGGATGCTGATGTAGGAGGTGGCGGGGTGCTGATTCAGACTGAGGGAACTCCCTCCCTCTTCTCCTTGGCGAATGCAGTCGTGATTGAATGCAGAATAAAAAGGGTTAATTTGTCGCGACCAGTTGCAGGCAATCCTGCAGGGCCCCAGCTGGTTTCCCATCACAACCGTGTGGGCTCTATTTTTGAGCTTGCACAATTGCCTTGACATAAATTGACGTCAATTTGCAGGAACCCCATTTCGACTATAATATTAGTTTACATCAAATGTCGGAAAGGGGTTGATATCATCCTTATCTCATGTTGATATTTAACAAACAATTTGGGAAAAGCACTCTAGCTCACCTGCATTCAGCTCTGTAAGGCATGGAAGTCGTGTGCAACCAGCTAGCACATCGAGTCTTAGAGAATACATGTGTAACGGCTGGGTAGTGGATCCGCCGGACCACCGCAAGCGATGATAGTTAAGCCACGCCAGGGAACGGAATCTAAGTAGCCCCCGGTTTTCACCAGAGCCCGCCGCAAAGCGGGATGGACTTGCTGCGGCATGAGGCTACCAGGTCGTCCCCCCTGACGTGACTTGCTTGCGATGTTGGCCGAGGTGCAGCGTGGTACAGAGTTGTCGTCCGAAAATCGTAGTCGTGGGCAGGCAGAAGGTCAGGGCAGGCGACTATGGTTCGTGGTCGTGGACAGGCAGGAAGGTCAGGGCAGAGGTTCGGAGTCGAGAAACGTAGCAAGAGGTCTGGTACACGGTAAGGCGAAAATACACTTTAGGAAACGCTTTAGCTAAGGCACGAGGCAACATAGATCCAGCGAGGAGTGATTGTGGGACGTGACCTTAAGTAGGGGAAGCGCCTGGCAATTAGCCAATTATCGGGGCGCTGGACCTTTAAATCCCCGAGAATTAGCGCGGGCACGCGCGCCTTGGCCGGCAGAGGGCGCGGACGGCACAGGAGTGGGGTCAGGTGAGTCCCCGGCAGGCGTGGACCCCCGGCTCGTACCGCAGCCAGCGGCGGCACCCGACCCCGATAATTTATTAAACAATATCCACACGGGAGACAGTAAAACAGGATAGCAAGCGTCTGAGGCATATCGGGCTAAACACTACCCTTAGTCATAGCAGTGTTTAGCCCGATACACGTCAGTTGTTTGCTATCCTATTTTCCTGTCTTCCATGTGGTTATTGTTTAATAAATTACTGGATCTTATTCTGAAAGGCTGGGTCTCCTTTTCATATAGGGTTGATATTTAAACCATTAGTACCATCAGAAAATTACTGGTAAACGCTATATTTTGGGTATGGGTTTCTTTTTCAGCTACAGTGCTTTTAACTTCTTCTATTGAGTAGCAACTATTGTGGACATTACATAACCTCCTTAAATCTCCTGGCTTTCCATAATGATCAAAATGCTTGATAGGCTCCTCCTTGGTCTGTATATTGTGGATTCCTGTGCTTTATAACCCTGGTTATAATCCTCACACCAGCCTGTAAGAATGCTGCTAAAACTTTGATAAGATCTGGCACTGGGATTGCTATCTTTGTGGGATAATTAACTTGGTATTTATAAGCCATTGACACAGGAAATCTGCATCATCAGGAAACATGTCAGGTCAGTTGTATATGGTTGTGGATAATAATAATAATAATAATAATCTTTATTTATATAGCGTCAACATATTTCGCAGTACTTTACAATTTAGAGGGTATACGTACAGACATTACACATTAAAAGAATTTACAGCTGAGACACAAGGTGTGAGGGCCCTGCTCGCGAGAGCTTACAATCTATTATGGTGTATGTGTGAAACAAAGGGAAAGAAGTGCTAAGTTTATAATGGTCCAGCTATGTTACATAAATAAGAGGTGGTTTACATAAAAGTTGGGTGAACCTGCCACCCTGACAGTATAAATATACACAGATAAGTGCCTGTAAGTGCCCTAGTGTATGGAGTGACAGAAGTGTGTGATAGCAGGTGGGGGTTAGCAATTAGGGATCTTGGTAGGCCAGACTGAGAAAATGTGTTCTCAAGGCACTCTTAAAACTATGAGGGTTATGGGTATGCATGATCGCCCACGGTAGCATGGGAGGTTTGGATGATTGAGGAATGTAATCTGATATCATCAGCAGAGTGGAGAGACCGGGTCAGGTGGTAGACAGAGATAAGGGAGGAAATGTAGGAGAGTGAAGCACTGTGGAGAGCTTTATGGATGAGAGTGATTAGTTTCTCTTGTATTATGTACTGGATGGGCAACCAGTGCAGCAAGTGACACGGGGTAGAGGCATCAATATAGCAGCAGGAATTAAGGATGAGCCTGACTGCTGCATTCAGGGCAGATTGGAGAGGGGAGAGTTTACAGAGAGGGAGACCGATAAGCAAGGAGTTACAGTAGTAAAGATGAGAAAAAATAAGAGCAACAATTAGGGTTTGAGTTGTTTCCACAGTGAGAAAAGGACAGATTCTGGAGATGTTCTTTATGTGCAGGTGAAAGGAGCGGGCAAGGGATTGGAAGTAGGGGGCCTGTTGCATAGGAGTTATGGTGGTACCACACATAACAGGGTAGGCTTGGTTAGAGGACGACAGAAAGACAAGAAGTTCAGTATTAGTGCGGTTCAGTTTCAGATGGAGAGAGGACATTAATTCCGAGACAGTGGACAGACAGTCACTGGTGTTTTGTAGCAGGGCAGGAGTCATGTGTCAGAAAGAAATGTATAGTTGAGTGTCATCAGCGTAGAGATGATACTGGAAGCCAAATCTGCTGATGGTTTGGCCAACAGGGGCTGTGTAGAGTGAAAAAAGGAGAGGTCCAAGAACTGATGCCTGAGGAACCCCAACAGCAAGAGGAAGAGGAGAGGAGGTAGAACCTGCAAATGAGACACTGAAAGAACGGTCAGAGAGGTAGGAAGAGAACCAAGAGAGAACGGTGTCCTGGAGGCCAAAGGCGCTGAACAAACTAAGGAGAATGGTGATCTACGTTGTCAAACGCTGCAGGGAGATCCAGAAGCAGCAGCAATGAGAGATAAAGGGAAAGTTAGAGACTGGTCGGTAATTTGCAGCGCAGGATGGGTCCAGAGTGGGCTTTTTTAGTAAATGGGTTATGATGGCATGTTTAAAGGAAAATGGAAAGATCCCAGTGGGGGGAGAGAGGTTGAAGATTGCAGTTAGTTGAGAGAGGACAGCTGGAGAAATAGCCTGTACGAGGTTGGAGGGAATGGGGTTACTAGAGCAGGTGGTGGGGCGATCAGACAGGAGAAGCCTGGATACTTCTTCCTCTGTTGTTGGGTCAAGGACTGAGAGCAGACTAGAGGACATGCGGGGAGAGACAGGATGGGTATTATTTGGAATTTGAGATGCAATGTTTTGCCGGATACTGTCAATTTTATCTTTGAAGTGAGTAGCTAGGTCTTCAGCACAGATGTCAGTGATTGGGGATTGAGCTTTAGGCCTGAGGAGGGAGTGGAAAGTATCAAACAGGCGTTTTGAGTTGTTGTATAATGTTGAGATGAGGGAGGTGAAATATTTTTGTTTGCAGAATTGCACTCTATAGTTTGAAATAGGACGTCTGCTGTGTAAAACGGATAAAAAATTGACATGTTAATTCTTCGAACGGATCCGAAAGACAGATCAGAAAGACGCATGTAAAACACGCATCGGTGATCAGACATCTGAAGGAAGATATGTGTTTTATATTGAAACTAATGGAAATCGCACTGCACATTGTTAGATGCGTGCTTGGATCCGTGTTTCAGACCCAAACACGCATCTAAAAGATGTCGGGTGAACATCACCTTAGGAGTAAAGACAAATGTCTGTTGATGAATGCTTGTGAATGGTGGGAACATGTTAAAGTCATGTTTCACTGTTTTTTTTGTTTTTTTTTTCAGGTGAAAGGCTGTTATCAAGTTTATGAATAGAGAAGGGGCATGAAGAATTTGCAGAGACAGCTGTGTTCCCTGCAGAACCTAAAGTATACGAGTGCAGCTGAAATGTCAAAGATAAGCTGGAAGAGAACAAAAAGAGCCCGAGACATTTCAAGGAGCACATCAAACACAAAGATCTTTTGTTCCAGAGCACCTGAAAAGGGGTGAGAAATGTAAAGAAGGGAATGATGGAAGTCATGAGAGGGTACTATAGCAACCTCTACTACCTAAAGACAACTGATATGGATATAGGAGATAAGTTCCTGTCAGGTATCACAGACATCCTTGATTCTGCAGGTAGATTAGATGTGGACATCTCCTTGATAATAGAGGAACTGCACTTTGCACCAGTTTTAGACTGGACAGGTTACAGCCTCCCAGCTGAGTTTATGTAGCATTCTAAGTATTCACTGGCTCAGTCGTGTTGGATCTGTATATATTAATGCATAGTAGAATGCTTCTGTTGTTGAGGGAAAAAATGATCAAGATATTGTATAAGCAAATGGGAGAGAGAGGGATATGAAAAATGGATGTCCTAATTCTATGAATATGGACAAATAGATCCTTGACAAAGTAATGTCCAACGGGCTGAAGATTGATAGTTTGGATGGATCATCTACCTGGATCAGACCAGTAGCATTTATCGTTGCAGGATCACAAAAAGCCTTGCCCTCATCATGGACTGTGTTCACTTTTTGGTCAGGCAAGGCTGCCCGCTTTCACATCTTTCTTTTGTTTCTATTATAAAGCCCATTACAGAGCCAATGCAACAAAATTCAGTGGTCATCACCACACAAGGTTTTGACTGGCAGGTGGCCAAGTACTCACTCTACATGGATGACATGACGGTCTTCTCCACAGACCAGTGATCATTGACAGCACTCATCATTGTAAGGAGTTTGAGTGGACTTTAGGGGATAATGTGAACTGTAGGAAATTGTAGATCACACTCATTGATAGAATGGTTCTCAACTTCCTCCAATCTCTTCTCCTTCTCAGTTTAATCATACTTTATCAAGAACCTAGAAGTATGGTTCAGGATGGAAAGAGCAACACTAAAGTCTTGGCAAGAATGCTTGGCAAATGCCAACCAAAATATAAGACCTTCGAGACTCGAACAGCTCATATTTGATTAAGAGACTCTTGTACTGTAAAATGAGATCTTATTTGTGCTTTAATAAATAGTGGAGCCCTGGCCACCCACTGTAAACAATGAGACTCACAAGTGTTCTATAGGTGCACCCAATATTCTTACTGTGTAACAAGTCCTTTTTGTGAGCGTCTGTGTCGGCAGGACAAAAAATGAGGCTTGATTCACCGGTCATATTTCATCTGCCTTCATAGGCTATGTCTACACAGCAAAGAAAAACAGTCAGATTTTTAGTATTTTAAAACTGCTGAGAATCCGATGGTACACTGGGCTGCATAGACAGCAATGAAAAAACTGTGCTGTAGTCTAAACAGCACAGGTTTTTCACAGTCGTGTACAAAATCCAGAGGAATATGGAACATGTTGCACATTCTGCAAGAGTTTTACATTTTGCAGTAAGTTTCCCGTACATTCAATTCCACAGACCGTCAGCAAAAATACTAAAGCCGATCGCTTTTTTTGCGCAAACAGTGCCAAAAACCACAGTCCTGCCATCCGCTTTCCGATGGTTTTTGTCATATGCTGTGTGGCCCTAGCCATAAAAGAGGTTAAAACAAGTGGAACAACTCCCAAGTTTCAGGCATGTGAGTCTTTCCATCTCCCCTTTTTCCCCAGTCCTCCACCCCATATCATATGCGGCACAGTGTGAAATATGTAGGTCTTTTGCTTTATGACATTTTACTGTACTACAAGGTATGTATGGTATAAACTGAATATACACAGTGCATGTGTATCTCTCTCTCTCTCATATATATATATATATAAAATATATATATATATATATATATATTATATATATATATATATAAATATATATATATATATATATATATATTTATACACATACACACACTACCATTCAAAAGTTTTTGGGGGCACCCAGACAATTTTGTGTTTTCCCTGAAAACTCATACTTTTATTTATCAAATAAGTTGCAAAATGAATAGAAATATAGTCCAGACATTGACAAGGTTAGAAATAATGATTTTATGATTTTTATTCGAAATAATAATTTTCTACTTCAAACTTTGCTTTCGTCAAAGAATGCTCCTTTGGAGCCATTACAGCATTGCAGACCTTTGGCATTTTAGCTGTTAATTTGCTGAGGTAATCTGGAGAAAATTCACCCCATGCTGCTGTAATGGCCCAGCCCAGTATTTGTCAGGCGTCAGGAGGTGTGTTGTTACCATTAGCAACCCTGGACTATGTGTATTAGGGCCTATATGTTTATATCCTAGTTTAAGCCTCTCTTGTAGTATATTTAATGAGCAATGTATTTCTGTATTTCTATTTGTGTGATATTCTGTGTGTATTGACCTTTAGTGGTGAAGGTGTTGTTACAGTTTCCATAGCAACCCTCTAGGAGATATTGATTGGTCAATTCATATGTCTGTATAACAAGTGTTGAGCTTGATCAGAGCTCCTCCCGTGCAACCCATCAGTCTCTATTGATTGGTCAGGGAAAAGCTGGCTCCACCCACCCTCTATCCAAGAGGCTGTGCGGGTTCTGACAGTTGGTCAGTTGGTAGTCTGGCTTGGCCAGAGTCACATCTAACCTCCCTGCCATCACCTCAGAAATCCTGTCAGGCCTGAGGTTTAGTCCCCTAACCTGTTCCCAGGCAGCTATAAGGATTAACGCGTGTCCTCATTGTCTCAGTAGGACATTCTCTGTATTTAGTAGTGCCTGCTGTCGGATTTCCTGAAGTGTTAGAGGGTTTCCCATTCACCGTCCATGTCTTCCTGGCTTACAAGTCAGTGTGTCCATGTGTATCCCTCCTGCTTGTCAGTGAGCGTTTACAGCGTCATCTTCTCTCAAGTTTATTCAAGTAACCATTCACACGCACCTTATAAAGGCTGAAAACCGCAAGTCCCTGGAGCAGGTCTGTCTACTTCATTTTGTCTATCTGCTAAGGCCAAATCCATAGTAACCACGGTAACCCCCTCTCTGAAGCTAAGGAGTCTGATCAAGCCTGCATTTACTCAAGACTTTATATACCTGTATCAAACTGTATAAAATGAATCCCTTCAGTAAAATGTTCATCTATTTGCACCATTAGTGTTTAAAGACCATTTTATTTAAAGAAATTCCCTTGTGTATATGCTGAGAGCAGAAAGGGCTCCATTACCCTCGGACCCCACCGTGACAGGAAGGTTGCAGAAGGTGAGCCCCAAAGTTGCACTACAACACCCAGCAACACCCTCCAGCACTGCAACATCATTATCATCACTCACAGGGTATGACACTTCCAGGAGCCCCTCCCACAAGTTGGATTGGCTTGATGGGCACTTTTTGCGTACCACACGGTCAAGCTGCTCCCACAACAGCTCAATGGGGTTGAGATATGGTGACTGCGCTGGCCACTCCATTACAGATAGAATACCAGCTGTCTGCTTTTTCCATAAATAGTTCTTCCATAATCTGGAGGTGTGCTTTGTGTCATTGTCCTGTTGCAGGATGAAATTGGCTCCAATCAAGCGCTGTGCACAGGGTATGGCATGGCGTTACAAAATGGAGTGATAGCCTTCCTTATACAAAATCCCTTTTACCTTGTACATAGCTCCCACTTTACCAGCACCAAAGCAACCCCAGACCATTACATTACGTCCACCATCCTTGACAGATGCTGTCAGGCCCTCTTCCAGCATCTTTTCAGTTGTTCTGCGTCTTACAAATGTTCTTCTGTGTGATCCAAACACCTCAAACTTCGATTCGTCTGTCCATTTTTTCCAATCTTCCTCTGTCCAATGTCTCTGTTCTTTAGCCCATATTAATCTTTTCCTTTTATTAGCCAGTCTCAGATACAGCTTTTTCTTTGTTACTCTGCCCTGAAGGCCAGCACCCCGGAGTCGCCTCTTCACTGTAGATGTTGACACTGGTGTTTTGTGGGTACTATTTAATGAAGCTGCCAGTTGAGGACCTGTGAGGCATCGATTTCTCAAACTAGAGACTCTAATGTACTTGTCTTGTTGCTCAGTTGTGTAGCGGGGCCTCCCAATTCTCTTTCTACTCTGGTTAGAGCCTGTTTGTGCTCTCCTCTGAAAGGAGTAGTACACACTGTTATAGGAAATGTTCAGTTTCTTGGCAATTTCTCGCATGGAATAGCCTTCATCTCTCAGCACAAGAATAGACTGTCGAGTTTCACATGAGTTTAATCGAACCAACAATGTAATTCTCCAGATTCTCAACTAGCTCAAAAGGAAGGTCAGTTTTATAGCTTCTCTAATCAGCAAAACTGTGTTCAGCTGTGCTAACACAAGGGGTTTCAAGGGTATTCAAAGTACCCAATAGCTTTCTTACACAGTTAGCAAACACAATGTACACTGGGGTGATGGTTGTTGGAAATGGACCTATATACACCTATGTAAATGTTGCATTAACAACCAGACGTTTGCAGCTAGAATAGTCATTTACCACATTAACAATGTATAGAGTGTATTTCTGATTCATTTAATGTTAGCTTCATTGAAAAAAAACTGTGCTTTTCTTTCAAAAATAAGGACATTTCTAAGTGACCCCAAACTTTTTAACGGTAGTGTGTGTGTACATACACATACATTACTCACAGAAGTGATTGTATCTCACAGAAGTGAGTACACCACTCCCATTTTTGTAAATATTGTATTATATCTTTTCCTGGGACAACATTGAAGATATGACACTTTGATACAATGTAAAAGTAGTCTGTGTACAGTTTGCTTAACAGTGTAAATTTGGTGTGCCCTCAACATAACTTAACACAGCCATCAATGTCTAAACCGCTGGTAACAAAAGTGAGTACAACCCGAAGTGAAAATGGTCACATTGGGCCCAAAGTGTCAATATTTTGTGTGGCCATCATTATTTTCCAGCAATGCCTTAACCAGGCCGGACTGCAAACAGGGCATCTGCCCGGTGGGCCGTTGGGGTCCGGGCCGCAGCGCCTGCTCGGAGAACCCGCCAAGGGGGCCGGTGTTTCCCACCGGTAGGCCCCGAGTGCTGGCGCATGGCGCACGTACAGGGGCCGGAATGGTCGCATATGCGACCGGACCCCTGTGCCAGGAGGGGCGGTAGGCGCCTCTTGCCACATGATCAATTTTGGTCTCATCAGAATACAGCACATGGTTCCAGTAATCCATGTCCTTAGTCCACTAGTCTTCAGCAAATTGTTTGAGGGCTTTCTTGTCCATTATCTTTAGAAGAGGATTCCTTCTGGGACAACAGCCATGCAGACCAATTTGATGTAGCGTGCGGAGTATGGTCTGAGCACTGACATGCTGACCTCCTACCCCTGTAACCTCTGCAGAAATGCTGGCAGCACTCATATGTCTATTTTGAAAAGATAATCTCTGGCTATGATGCTGAGCATGTGCACTCAGCTTCTTTGGTGTACCATGGCAAGGCCTGTCCTGAGTGGAAGATGTCTTATTAAACTGTTGTATGGTCTTGGCCACCATGCTGCAGCTCAGTTTCAGGGTGTTGGCAAACTTCTTATAGCCTAGGTAATCTTAATGTAGAGCAACAATTCTATTTTTCAGATCCTCAGACAGTTCATTGCCATGAGGTGCCATGTCAAACTTCCAGTGACCAGTATGAGAGAGCGTGAGAGCAATAACATCAAATTTAACACACCTGATCCCCATTCACACTTGAGACCTTATAACACTACGAGTCACATGACACTGTGTAGGTGAAATGGCAAATTGTGCTTAGGAGTTTATTCACTTTTGTTGCCAGTGGTTTTTTAGACATTGATGGCTGTATTGGTTATTTTGAGGGCACACAGACGTTAAACAAGCCGTACACCGACTACTTTAAATTGTATCCAAGTGTCATATTTTCAGTGTTGTCCTGTGAAAAGAAAAAATACAATATTTTCAAAAATATAAGAGTTGTTCTCACTTTTGTGAGCTACTGTACATATATTGTGGGAGAGCGACCTCTGGTAGTCACATGTTTCTGCGACTACAGAGGACCTGGTCTCAGAGGGGAAAAGCCACCTATGTTGGGTCAATGATGTTAGGTTACTGACAATTGCAGTAGCAGATAGAATAGGCACAAGGTGGCTATGCATGGGGTGGCATTTTTGGGACAGCTATAGTGTTGGGTGGGTGGCTGCCCCGGTGTGCCAGGCCAGGTTTTGGCAGGTCCCTGGAGGGGCTATAAAAGGCCTGGGCCTGCAGGTGTTGGGGGGCATAGTCTGCCACCTGAGAGTAGGAGCAGCAGAGAGCTCTGGCCCCCCAGAGGCTTGAGGGAAGCCTTTACAGTTTGGTGACTGTACCGAGATGCATTGGTGGTACTGGACACTAGGTCCAGACCACATATAGAGAGGGACTAACATTGTGTTTAGTCAGTGGCCTGACGGCCTGAGATTTAGGTTTGTTTTGTATGTTTTTCCTGTGCCTCAATAAAGCTGGCTGAGGCCAGTGTTAAACTGAAGCCTGGTGTCTGAGTGCCAATTCGATTATCAAAGTGAGCTAAGTACCCCCAGGACGGGGGTACACACACACACACATACACACATAAACACACACACACACACACACACAAAATATACAAAGTGTGATTCAGCCTGATTGAAATAAAGCTTTCTTCGATAAACTCACATCAGCTGTCTACAGCTGGCTGTCTTCTCCTTTTGTAGGAGACTCTAATCTGGATAGTATAAGGTTTAATCTCTCTAGAGGAGAGTTACTTTGCATATTGACAAAATATAGTAAAAACTTGTTGTGCAACCTATATTCTTCAATATTTTAGCTACTTTCTCACTTTTTGCTTAACCCTAAGGTATTATTTGAACAGCATCAAAACACACTTAATCGTGCTAAAGCAAAATTGCCAAAGGTGAATCATAGAATTATTGCTATGTATCAGACAGGGAGCAATAGCACTGAGCTATGCTGTAGCACTTGAGGCAGAATGTTGTTGAGTTTCTTGAGGTACAAATGGAAAAGTACAAGAAATGACATCACACTGCCAGTTACTGGAGGATATTTCTGATTTATGCAGACACATACAGAACTATAAAATTTTCTAAAGTCTGCAGACGTTAGAATATGCCGTCTTTCTCACTTCAACGTTCCATTCTTTTTAATACACTGAACTGGTTACTCATTGGCGTACTTTTAGGTTAGGGCCACACAGCATAGGACAAAAAACCATGGCAAGCCGACAGCTTTTTTGTCCTATGCAGGACTGAGGTTTTTGTCACTGATTTGCTCAAAACCGCAGTCGGTTTCAGTTTTTGACTCTGTCCCGTACAATTGAATGTATGGGAAGCCAGTAGCAAAATGCAAAACTCTGGCGGAATTTGCAACATGTTGCATATTCTACTAAATTTTTAAAGCGACAAACTACAGCACAGGTTTTTTATTGCTGTCTATGCAGCACAATGTACAGTCGGATTTTCGTCGGTTTCAAAATACTGAAACCACTGAAAATCCGACGGTGTTTCTGTGCGTTTTATACATAGCCTTAGTCAGAAGCAGCTAAGTATCTGCTTTATTTCTAAGGTTCCATTTTCACTTTATATGTAATTTTTTGTTTCTTAAAAATTCATTTTTCACTAGGATGCTTTGCTTTTCAGTAATAAACTTTTATAAAGTGCAATGACTGTTTACAGAGGTTTTAAGGATCAGAGGGTGTGACCGGCTGCCTCTCATCCCAAGCTTCATACAGGTCCTGCATCATAATGGGCAGGGTGATGTTAACTCTAACAATAAGGGTGTGTAGAGAAGCGATGAGCATTATACAAATTAACCTAATAAACAGGGCGTATGGTGATAGGAACACGCTAAATAAAATGCGTAAGGCTGATCAAGACCTTATGCCATTGAATTCATACAACATGATTTCTATTAAAACACTAATGTGAACTAATTATTCTGTCTGTTGCAGAATTTTCTATCAGTAGTACGCACAATAAAATGATCACGGACTGCGAATTATGTACAAACAAAATTGTAGAGAAAAATGTTATTGCAGTACTCCGTGTAAATCCAAAGGTTAATGTTTTACATCTGGGTTTTCCTTACATGTTGGTCTTCTCTTTTGTATTGTGTTCTCTACTGAAGTTAAAGGGAATCTGTCGCCAATTTTTTTTTTTCTTATTAAATCAAGCCCCTGATCCATATTCTTTTCCTCTCAGTCGTTTTTATTTCCTGATTGTAAATTTCTCAATTCGGCCGTCTATATATGATTGTGGGGAAGACATTCTTGCTTGCACTGCTTTAACAGCAGTCAGAGAGATACTTTACAGCAGCTTCCTGCACATAGGATTCTTAAGACAGATTCTGTCCCATATACTTGTATTGGAGAGTTTTCACTGTGAAGGGAGGGGAGAGGGGGAGCTGTGACTATCTATCTCCTCTTGTGACTGGTGGATTCTTTGTTATCTGTACACAATGGTGTAATGAGCAGAATGCTGAAAAGCTCTCTAAACAGAACAGGAAGTGTCAGACGATTATTAGGCCTACTGGCCAAAGTGAAAACTGCAGGACTTAGGAATTATTAAAAAAAATACTGAAAGTGATATGGAAAATTAAAAAAAGGATAACCAAAAATTCCTAAAAAAATGTGTGTTAAACAATAAGTCATTTTTTGATGACACATTCCCTTTAATGACTTAAAACACAAAAAAGCGGTATTGTTGTTTGAAAAAAATCTAAACCACCATGCAAATTTTATGGCTGTACCATACTGTATGAACAGGCATTTTTAAAACTTGATTAACTACATTGACATACCTGTCTACTGCAATAAAACACCGACATACGTATGTGGCAAAAGAGGCACATGCGAACACAGCCACAATGAGAAATTTACTGCAGATTATAAAACTAAGCAGACGTCTATATTGTTACAAAATCTATCATTCATTAGATGTTTTTTTTTTCTTTTTTTAGGCTTGGACATGAAATAGCTGTCTGATATACAAACTTCCCACTTATTTATTAACATATTTGTAGGCTATCATACATGTTTATTTCAATAGGGGTGTAGCTGATGACCCAAGCAGGGGAGTTACTAGCATTAATGGCAAAACAAGACAGGGCCTCAACACCTAATGAAGGGAAACACAAGCAGCAGTATAGGTAGCAATAATTGAAGTTCTAAATATAGTGCTATATCTGTATCAGAGAATTGTGTATGCGATGTATAAATCTACTTGATAGGTATTTTTCTCTCTAAACTAGAAATGTGATCTCTTAACCCAGAGAGATAATGCACACAGTGATGTCACTTGAACAGGCATATTGTACATATTGATATCACAATCCAGGAGTATTATACACAGTGATGTCATTGAAGTAGAGGAATGAAAACAGTTATGTCACGATAGATAAAGCACGCAACAATGGCACAGTACACACATAATGCACAAAGTGATGTCAAAATAGAAAGATAACACCCAAAGGAGTCATAATCGAAAAATAATTCATATAATGATATAATGATAATAATATATGTAATGACATCATACTATAGGAATAATGCACAAAGTGGTGTCACAGCACTGAAATAATGCAAGGTAGGATGCCAGTATAAAGGGACAATGTTTAAGATATCACAGTTTAGAAGTCATTTTTTCTTAGTTTTATTCAGTTATCTACATTTAGCTTTCTATTTTTCTCTTATATTATCCATACTCATCACTAAGTGTATATTCACACGGTGTATTTGCGGGTTGTACTTCGGAGTGCATTTGCACCATAGTATGTCCTGCAAATAAGGTAAAAATATTGTACAAGTACAGCACTTATCTTACGATTGCATTTCTCGGCGAGGCGTACTGTACGCCTGTAAAAAGTGAGGTATGAGGCAGAAAGCTGCCTTGGGCCATTGCATGTTGAAAGTACACGCTTGTAAGCGCTTACTTTCAACAGCGCTAATGAATGCACATTGTGATGCGTACATGTCTGAGCCGCAATACGCCATGTGAACATACCCTAACTGCATCTCACCTCTCAGTGGATGTGGGTTCACATAGTACCTTGGTAGTTATACTCATCGTCAGAAGTCAATTTATCCTCACTAGTTGCTTGCATTTGCATTAGACATTAGTTACAGACTTACATAAGCTTCTTCTTATATGCTTTGTTTTTAATAAACACATTTTTGTTATTAATAGGTAATTTGGCAGTGGACTTACACTTAACCATGTTTTTCTGACAAGCTGACGTGAGCTATATGGTTTCCTGGTTTCTGTATCATCGACATTATTACCTCACGTGTTCAGCAATATGTTATTAAAATGATTCAGTTCACTGAAATACCAGAAATACACGGATAGACATATATGCAAATCTGTGAACTATGGCATAGTGTAAATGTTTAGACTTGCAGTGGAAGAGTCATTGGCTCTCTTCACACCCATTTTTAAATGCCTCACTGGATCTGCCAGAGCCACTCATATATACACACCCAAAGAGTCTGGATACAAATCCAGAGTAAAGCTTTTCAAAATGAGAAGCACCCTCAGATCCTATCTGCAGTCTTATGATTTTAAAGGTTAACAAAAAAAATACGTTTGGGGAATAAAATATCAAATTTACACAACGCTACATTGTAAATAGTGTTGCACTTCAGATTTGGCCATGCTTGCATTTTGCCGGTGATTGTGGGAAAATCGCACAAGCAATCACAAGCCCTTTTCCAGACAGGAAAAAGGAAGGAAGTGTATGCAATCAACAAATGATACACTTCCCTTTTCCTGTATGAAAAAAAAAACTGGTATTGGTTGTACAAAATTCTCTCCAACTGAACCATCCCTACCTAAATCTGAAGCTCAACACTAATTCTGAACAGATACGATGAATTTTTTTTTCTAACCTGCTCATCTGAGCAGTTTTATGTCTCTACTATGACATACACAATAATTGCACAAGTAGGATTCCTAATTTTCTGTAATGTGACAAATTATACTGAAAATGCTTTGGGTTTGCTGCCATTGAAGACTAAGACATGAACCATGTAAATAATCACTCCCTTACCTTATGAACACATGATTCATTGGATTCTTCTCGGTGTTAGCACTGGCAAAAATCTCTGTTGTAGGTTTGTCATAGGGCTAATTATAATTTTATGGTTCTAAGCTTTAGAGTTACCTGGTATCATATTTAAATAGCTGGTTTACTTACCTATGAAGGCAACAAGACATTCACTATGGGGAACTGAATGTGCTAAGCATGAGTAGTCCTACATGGTTATAATAGAAGAGCAGATGATGGATCAAGATTAGTATTGAGCGATTGCGTTGGCTATCGAGATCGAACGATA
>JAODAL010054826.1:0-24375 GCA_025379985.1 Phyllomedusa bahiana | reverse complement strand
AAAAGGAGGGAAGGGGGCAAAAAAGAAGCAAGGAAAAAAATAAGTGTTAAAATAAAGATAAAGGAAGCAAAGCTGGAGGCGGAAAGACATATTGCTATAGAAAGTAAAACTAACCCCAAAATATTTCTTAACTATATAAATAGTAAAAAGATTAAAACAGAAAATGTTGGCCCTTTGAAAAATACTGAGGGAGAGACAGTAGAGGGTGATGAGAAAAAAGCAAACCTATTAAACACTTTTTTCTCCACTGTATTTACCGAGGAGGATGAGCTTCCAGTTGAACAGAGGGATGAGGTAAACTCCAACTTAAAAGTTTCTTGTCTAACCCAGAAGAAGTGCAGCTCCGCCTCAGGAAGATTAAAATAGACAAATCCCCAGGTCCAGATGGCATACACCCACGTGTCCTAAGGGAGTTAAGTGATGTCATAGATAGGCCCCTATTCTTAATATTTATGGACTATCTAAGAACGGAGTATGTCCCAAAGGATTGGCGCATAGCAAATGTGGTGCCAATATTCAAAAAGGGGTCAAAAAGTGATCCAGGAGACTATAGGCCGGTAAGCTTAACCTCTGTTGTAGGTAAAATGTTTGAAGATTTTCTCAGAGATGCTATCCTGGAGTATCTTACTGAAAATAAATGTATAACGGCGTTCCAGCATGGGTGTCACGGATCGCGCCGTGGCCCGTGCCTTAGACCGCGGTTGTGTCCGTGCCCCTGTGTCTGGGTCCGCTGTGGCTCCCTGTGCGGGGCTTACAGCAGCAGTGTCAGTTTGCTCTACACCTGCTTCTGCTCAGCTTTACTCACCTGGTCCTGCTTCCACGCGTGTCCGTCCACTGTGGCTTCACCAGCGTGTGTGTGCACCCTATGGGGTGCGCGTGCGCCAGCCTCGGACATTTAGGCACACAGTGCTCCTGCGTCTTGCCCGTGACCCCTGACCCTTTTCTTCATAAGGAACTTCCTTCCTGGACTTTGGGTCAGTTCATTGATGTTCTTCCTTAGAGCTAGACCTCTGCTGCTGAGCTCCTGCTGTGTTAACCTCTTGGTTTCCACTGTGTCTGCTGAAACTCTGCATTAACCCTGCGCTGTCCAGCGCAACGTTTACCTTCTGAATTCCTGACGTACTGTCCTCCAGTTTCTCATGATTCCTGCTGCTGTATAAGTCTGGTATCACCCTGGGACTGTGCATCCGTTTTACAGCTACAGCATCTGTTTATCCACCACCTGTCCTGACTTCGGCTACCCACCCGCTTGCACCTCCATCTGCGCCCCGCGGTGGCCCTGAGGATCCCCTCTACCAGGACGTTTTCTGGCTTTGCGTCCAGTAAACGTGACAGTACGAACTGACCATACTAAATGGATCCCGCCAGAGTGACTCTACCTGACCTGGTAGCTGTAATTAACCATCATGGCACGCACCTGGAGCAACTCTTCCAAAAAGCTAACAACATTTATCGCACGTCTGGATGAAGTTGCATCTGCACAGGTACCTACGCCAGCTCCACCACCTGCTGTGGTCCCGCCGCCTGCTGCCATTTTCAGTCCCAGCCTGCACCTGCCTCTGCCTGCCCGTTACGACGGAGATCCCCACATATGTCGCAGATTCATCAACCAGTGTACCATACACTTTGAAGTCCTGGCACACCAGTTTCCATCCGATAGAGCAAAGGTGGCGTTTATCATCAACCTGCTCTCAGGTGAAGCCTTGGCCTGGGCCTAACCCCTCTGGGAGAGAGGGGATCCGCTGACAGAGGACATCCAAGAATTTAGGGTCGCCTTCCGGAAATTTTTGACATTCTGGGCGCAATCCCCTCCGCGGCATCTGCTCTGCTACGTTCCTGCCAAGGCGAATCCACTGTGGGCCAGTATGCCATCCAGTTTCATACCCTGGCTTCAGAACTTGTGTGGAACAACGAGGCCCTTGTTGCAGCCTTCTGGGGGGGGCCTCGCTGGGCGCATCAAGGATGAACTGGCTGGTCGTGACCTACCAAGTAACCTGGACGACGTCATTGCTCTAGCTACGAAAATCGACATACGTTTTTCTGAAAGAGAGCTGGAGCTTCGCCAGCAGTCACCTCCCTTCCGTCCACGCAAGTCTTCGCCTCGCCGTGTACCTTCACCCCCGTCTACCTCACCAGGCACCTGCGTTCCCACAAGATGTTCCTATGGAGGTGAATCACGCCCATCTAAGCCTGGAGGAACGCACTCGCCGGCGCAGTCTGAACCTCTGTCTATACTGTGGCAGTCCCAAGCACTATCTAAAGAACTGCCCAGTCTGCCCTGCTGCGCCCCGGAAACCTCCATGCCATGGTGTTGTGGGTGAAGCGTCCCTGAATAAAGATGCCTCTGCTCCCCGTCTGACCACCCCGGTCACCCTCTGTTATGGTTCCAGTACTAAAATCCAAGTTTCTGCTTTGTTGGACTCTGGTTCGTCTGAGAACTTTATCCACCCGTCGTTGCTTGACAAGTATTGCCTGCCTGTCTCCTGTCTGGATAAACCGCTGCGTTTCTCCTCCATCAACGGGGAGATCCTGAAAGAACCAGTGCGCTACCGCACAAAACCTCTGTCTCTGCGAACTGGGTGTTCCCACCAAGAGGACATCTCGTTTTACATTTTGCCTAATGCTTCTGCTTCAGTCCTGCTTGGCCTACTGTGTTTCCAGCATCACAATCCTTCCTTGGATTGGGAAACGGGTGAAGTTCTCCAGTGGGGCGAGCCATGTCATACTCGCTGCCTGAAGCCTGTCCATCCTGAGCAGTCCCGCCCACCTGTTAACCTGCCCATTTCTGCTGTGCTGCCTGAAGAGGACCCTCAAGCACAAGAAGAGCTCCTGGTCTGTAAAGACACCTCTGTTTCCCACCCACCTCTCCCTCTGTCTACTGATTCTGCTTCTGCCCCCCAGGTTCAAGAAGTAATCAGGGACTCTTTGGACACCTCCTCTGAAGACCGTTCCTGAGATACAGAGGAGGAGGTGGTTACCCCTAGCCATAATTGGGGTACCCAGCTAGCCTGGAGGGGAGGGCTTAAGGGGGAGGGGTGCTGTCACGGATCGCACCGCGGCCCGTGCCTTAGACCGCAGTCGCGTCCGTGCCCCTGTGTCTGGGTCCGCTGTGGCTCCCTGTGCGGGGCTTCCAGTGGCAGTGGAAGTTTGCTCTACACCTGCTTCTGCTCAGCGTTACTCACCTGGCCCTGCGTCCATGCGTGTCCGTCCACTGTGGCTTCCCCAGCGTATGTGTGCACCCCATAGGGTACGCGCGCGCCAGCCTGCGGACATTTATACACACAGTGTTCCTGCTTCCTGCCCATGACCCCTGACCCTTTCCTTCATAAGGAACTTCCTTCCTGGACTCTGGGTCAGTTCATTGATGTTCTTCATTAGAGCTAGACCTCTGCTGCTGAGCTCCTGCTGTTTTAACCTCTTGGTTTCCACTGTGTCTGCTGAAGCTCTGCATTAACCCTGCGCTGTCCAGCGCACCATTTACCTGCTGAATTCCTGACGTATTGTCCTCCAGTTTCTCACTGCTGATTCCTGCTGCTGTATAACTCTGGTATCACCCTGGGTCTGTGCATCCGTTTTACAGCTACAGCATCTGTTTATCCACCACCTGTCCTGCACTTCGGCTACCCACCGCTTGCACTCTCCATCTGTGCCCGCGGTGGGCCCTGAGGATCCCCTCTACCAGGACGTTTTCTGCCTTTGCGGCCAGTAAACGTGACAATGGGTTTATGAAGGATCGGTCCTGTCAGACTAATCTCATCAGCTTCTATGAGTAAGTCAGTGCTAGACTGGATTGGGGTGAGGCACTTTATGTCATATATCTAGATTTTTCTAAAGCATTTGATACTGTGCCACATAAAAGGTTGGTAAATAAAATGAGAATGCTTGGACTGGGGGAAAATGTGTGCAAGTGGGTAAGCAACTGGCTCACTGATAGAAAACAAAGGGTAGTAATTAACGCTACATACTCGGACTGGATCGCTGTTACTAGTGGGGTACCACAAGGGTCAGTATTGGGCCCTATCCTCTTTAACATTTTTATTAATGATCTTTCACATGGATTACACAGTAGAATATCGATCTTTGCAGACGATACTAAGCTCTGTAAAGTAATCAACACAATAGAGGATAATGTGTTATTACAAAGGGATCTGGATAAGTTGGAGGCCTGGGCAGGGAAATGGCAGATGAGGTTTAAGACAGATCATGCACGGTTATGCACATGGGGAAGAGAAATCCATTACATGACTACATGTTAAATGGAAAAAGGTTGGGTAAAAGTGACATGGAAAAGGACTTGGGAATCCTGGTGGACAGTAAACTTAATTGTAGCAGCCAGTGTCAGACAGCAGCTGCCAAGGCAAATAGGATCATGGGGTGCATTAGAAGGGGCATAGAGGCACATGATGAGAGCATTATTCTCCCATTATACAAGTCACTGGTTAGACCACACATGGAATATTGTGTACAGTTTTGGGCACCAGTGCACAGGAAAGAGCTTGAACAGGTACAAAGGCGGGCAACAAAAATAATAAAAAGACTAGGTGGACTACAGTACCCAGAAAGATTAGCAAGATTAGGGTTATTTAGTTTAGAGAAAAGACGGCTTCGGGGGGACATAATAAATATGTTTAAATACATCAAAGGTCAATATAGAGATCTCTCCCAAGATTTATTTATACCCAGGGCTATATATAGAACAAGGGGGCATCCTTTACGTCTTGAGGAACGAAAGTTTCTACATAAACATAGAAAGGGATTCTTTACTGTTAGAGCAGTGAGACTGTGGAATTCTCTGCCAGAGGGACTTGTCATGGTGAATTCAATAACGGAATTCAAAAAGGGTTTGGATGTATTTCTGGAGCATAATAATATAACAAGTTATAGTGTCTAGGATTCAGGAGAGGGGTCATTGATCCAGGGATTTTTCTGATTGCCAGATTGGAGTCGGGAAGGAATTTTTCCCTAAAATGAGAACAATTGGCTTCTACCTCATTGAGGGTTTTTGCCTTCCTCTGGATCAACACCTTAGCACAACAGGCTGAACTTGATGGACGTCTTGTCTTTTTTCGGCCTTACAAACTATGAAATTATGAATCACCCCAAACTTTGACTTCGTTCAGAATCGAAGTTTTCCTGAAATTCTAAACGAATTCTACTTCGTTAGAATCGATTCGCCCATCTCTAATAATTACATTGTAAGATCTTTATAAGAAAACTTAGAACACACAGTAAATTTATTTCTAACAATACTTCAAGAAAAACTGTAATGGGGTTTAACCAGGTAATACATGTGTAATAATTCTAGAATTTTTTAACAATAAATGTTATACCTCTCTGTGTGTATATTACAATGTGTGGTATGTCATAATTTTGCATTTCTTTAATGATATACTTTCTGGCTCCTATGATAGTTTTCATATTTTAATAGGTCTGCATTGTGAGCATTTTTATATGCATATATTGAAGGAGTTGGTGTATCTTAAAAAATATCAATTTATCTGTCATCCCTTCCTGCTTGAAGATAAAATTATACCTTGGTTGTGCTCTAAATAGGTACTTTTCTTGGAGCTGCTGGAATGTTCATTATCTTAGTAGGTGGCACTAAAAGGACTATATTCATGCACATATTCTAAGGCCAGAAAAATAAGAAAAGCATTCTTGCTAAATGAACAAGAAAATAACTTAAACAAGAGAAATAATGTAACATGACTAAAAAATAAGCCAGAAGAAGCAGTAAACTTGAAAGTTCTTTCAAATATGAAAGATTTAGGGGGGTATCTAATTAAATAAAAGCTCTCCATAACAAAACAAAATAAGTCCAGTTGCAATTTTTGCAATTGATACACAGGCTGTCTACAGGCTTAATCTAACAGGAAAAATCACATTATTGGGAACAGAAAACATGTAGCCGTCAGGCTGGTGTTTAAACACTGTCAATATAGTGCTACCTCAGGCTACAATGGTCTCAGGATACAATAGTTTCAACACACAATGGTCTTTACTAGGAGATTGTATGTTGAGTATGGTTTCAGACACAATGTCCCAGACACTGATTCAACCAATTATCATGTATATTTTACTTGTAAAACATCTGTATTAGTGCAGTGCAAGCAGGGATCGGTGGCCTAGAAGCACCTCTCTACAGTACAGTGTGATACCATTTGTTTTGTACTGCTCTTTACATGTGCCTTGATAAGCAGCTTATTTGGGCACCATTTTCTTTTTCTGTTACATGAGCAAAAGAAGCTCCAGTCCCTAAAAAATAGTGATTTCCAGCTTCCAGCAGCTCTTTTTGACTGCTATATTTAGGGCTTGCTTTATATTATTCATCTGCATAACTTTTTTTAATCATCATTTTGCAATATCCTGGGTCTAATATTGGGGCCTCAGAACCAATTTTCCACAGAGTTATGTTTCAACATACAGTGGTCGTCCCAGAAGTAAGTAATATTGTATCTTGAGGGATCACTTTACTTTTTGTTGTAACATATCAATTAGGTTCTAAAAACAGTAAATGTGATGCTCTTACAGTCAATTTAGGTTTTCTTTCCAAGGTTATAGCTGTTGCATATCTGAAACATTGTAAACCTATTGGAGGTTTACAAAAGTCAGTAATTTCCAAGTCTCCTTAAAAGATCACTCCATGTTTTTTCCCCTTTGTTCATTAGTAATTGCTTTTAGGTACACTTTAATGCCAGTAACTTTGCTGCAGCTTTATACAGGATTTCTGGCTGATGCAACAGTCTCTGTTAGGTCTCATTACCTGCACTCTAATTGGCTGAAAGACACACTGCTTTTGATCAAGAAGTCTCTCTATACATCCCTATGAGACTGAGTTTGAACCTCCGACAGGAATGTATAGAGAGATTCATTTCAGGGTCACACAAGCATGCTGTGTGTTTCAGCAGCTAGTAGTGAAAGTCAAATGACCCATTTTTAGCAGTGAGAAATCCTGTATTAAGCTGTAAGTAAGCAATATTATTGGCACTACTGTTTACCTAGACGCAATTTCTAACGCACTAAAGGAAAAAAATTAAACTGATGGTCCCTTAAGATTCTTTCTTATTATTCCACAACTATTTTTGAAGGTTTTACAGTAACTTCATGATTCACTTTGACAGATTATCTGGATGTGACTAAGGCTAGTAAGCTGGGTCTCTACGTTTCAGAACAATAATACCCCAGTCCAGAGTATTGTAGTCTGTAAGGTTGAGTCAGGGATATGTTCTTGTCACAGTATATTATATGTAATTTATATGTAACATACATAATGCAGGGGCGTTGCTAGGGTCCCAAAACATCTGGGGCTCGGGCCCTTAAGTTTTTCTGAGTAGGTCTGGGTGCACACGCCATTTTTCAAGACACATTGCGAGCTGTGGATATGTTTTTACAGAGAAAAACCTGTTCCTGTCACTAATTTTCTGCACATTCCACATAGATCCCGTCCATCTCCTCAGCAGTCACTGTACAATGGAAATCAGCCCAACAAATTTGCATTTTCAAAACCTCTCACCTCTCACCTACATATGACAGTGTAATACCTTACAAATAAGTCACCAAATAATACACTGATACATGGAGCAAATATACCAGACAACTCATTGTTACTAAAAAAAACAAAACCAAGACCCAAAACTATTAGTACTTAAGGATCAAATAAAACTGCCAGACTATGACTGAATGCGACCACCACATGTGACTATCAGCTGTACACAGGCTCTGAAGACATATATTACTGCCATACAGTGATCATATAGTGGTAGGAACCAGTGTACAGAGGCTCTGCAGACTGTATATTACCTCCATACAGTGACCATATAGTGGTAGACACCAGTGTACACAGGATCTGCAGGCTGTATATTACCTCCATACAGTGACCATATAGTGATAGACACCAGTGTACACAGGCTCTGCAGACTGTATATTACCTCCATCCAGTGGCCATATAGTGGTAGACACCAGTGTACACAGGATCTGCAGGCTGTATATTCCCTCCATACAGTGACCATATAGTGATAGACACCAGTGTACACAGGCTCTATAGACTGTATATTACCTCTATACAGTGACCATATAGTGGTAGATACTAGTTGTATGTAGGCTTAGCAGAAATAGAAGTGATTACACTGAGTTACATTTGGTGACTTACAGGAAACACCTCTGAAGAGTTGTTCTCTTTCTCTTCTTCTTTTCCATCTGTCCCAGACACCATGATGACTTCTCCTGGCCACGTCTCTTCACTGAAAAATTTACAATACAAATATCTTAGACTCCTCACTGTATCAGCACTGCTCTAAACATTCCTATCTCTGTACAAACACCCCATCTATTGTGCCCCAAATGGTAATAATTACCCCCTTTTGTCCCAAACGGCTATGGGGCTCTCACTTGGGCACAAAGTTTTAGTCTTGTTTTGTAAACCAATAAAGGAAGTAGTGAAATTCCCTAAGACAATATGGAGGTACACCCCCAAACTAGGTAGTCAGTCCTCAGTTAGGTAGATAAAGTTATAGGTCCCCCAATAGATAGGTATCTCGGTCCCCTATTAAGTAGAAAGGTAGTTATAAAGGCCTCAGGATAAAAATATAAGTAGAAATATAGATCCCTATTATGCAGTTATATAGGCCCCCTGTAGCCAGGTTATTAGCCCCCAGTAGCCAGTAATATGCCCCCTGTAGCCAGTTTACTGCCCCCCTTAGCCAGTAATATGCCCCCTTTAGACAGGTAATATGCCCCTTTCGCCAGGTAATTTGCCCCCCTTAGCCAGGTAATATGCCCCCATAGCCGGTAATTTGCCCCCTTTAGCCGGTAATTTGTCCGCATAGACAGGTAATATGCCCCCTTTAGCCAGTAATATGCCCCCTTTAGCTGGGTAATATGCCCCCTTAGCCAGTTAATATGCCCCCATAGCCAGTGATATGCCCCATAGCCAGTGATATGCCCCCATAGACAGGTAATATGCCCCCATAGACCAGTGATATGCCCCATAGACAGGTAATATGCCCCCATAGCCAGTGATATGCCCCATAGACGGGTAATATGCCCCCTTTCCTAATAAAAAAAAAAGAAAAAAAAAGCTACTTACCTCAGCACGGTCCACGCATCCAGGTCAGGGAGCTGGTGAACGGTGTAAGCGGCGTGACGTCACCATGCCGCTTACGCCGTCACACAGGGTCTGGGACCTCAGCAGCCGACAGAGCTGCCGTCTAGGAGATCCCAGCGTCGCAGGGGGCATGAGGAAAGCGATGCGTCACTCCCCCTGCGATGCCGACGTGTATGTACAGCACTCAGAAAGCGCTGATACATATGGCGGTGAAGACAGGACGGGAACGATCCGTCCTGCGTCCTCCCCGACTCGGCCGCGCAGTCAGAGAGATCAGCGGGCGCCGCACGTACCAAGGAGCTCTCCATGCCCACGGCAGCGGCCTGGAGCCGCAGACATTCGGGGCACAGGCAGATTTATTCAGGGCTAATGCCCCGAATAAATCTGCCTAACGACGCCCCTGATATAATGTGTTATGTATTTTTAGAAAAGTGTTGTGTCAGCCCCTGTGCCAGCAAGGGTTAAGCTTCTTGCACCTCACACCACATGTTTCAACACCTAGCTCCTGATTGGACAAGGGGGTGGAGAGGTCTCACACCAGAAGTGGCAGTTGGAGGCAAGAAAGTCAGTTGGGCTGAGTCTAGAAAGTGATGGGGTGACAAGCAGCATGTGATCCAGCACCTGATGGTGGGAGCTCTGCCAGCTATAACATAAAGAGACTCATACTAGGATGGAAATCCCTGAAGAGCAAGGCAAAGAATATTCCCTCTTCAGAGGTAGTTGGGACTTAGTATGTCTTTGGCCTAACCCATACACCTTGCCACTAAGCGGTCCCTTGTCACAAGGGGTTAAGGATATAACTCCTGCAGAAGTCGTTGTACTCATCAGTGTGTCTGTGACATGAGGTCAATCATCCTTACTGCAGATTCAGAGAAGGAAGAAATGTACTTACTGAAAGAGACTCTACTTGGTTTAATACCTTTCATGAAGTAAAGAATTGCTCTTTTGTTTTCACCCTTCATCTTGTCTTCCTGCTTGTTTATTATCCGCCGCACCAACACCATGGATACATTCCACATAACATCTACGGCAGTGAAGGGCATTAACCCAAGAAAGAGTGCATCCTGGGGAATCTGAGGAGTAGAACTCCTATCCTCTCTCCTCAGCACCTGCAGTGTTTCCCCTACCTCGATTGTTTGTGAGGTTAGGAGGAAGGGCGACCGTGACATAAGTTTTATCCCCGCCAACCTCTTCTCTGCTCTCACTGGATCTTCACAAGTAGTTCAATGAAACTTAATTTACATTGGATTTTTTGACTCGTCTGCATTCTGAAACAAGAAAATCAGTATTGGTGGTAATTTGTTTCTAAAGTTTTATATTGTACAATAATGTATTCCTGAGAACACAGGGTCTTATTTATCAAAACTATCTAACAGTAAAACTGTCTTTGCTACCCATAGCAAACAATAATTTTCAAGCTTTCATTTCTTATACTGCTTTGGGCAAATGAAAGCTAAGCTCTGATTCGTTGCTATGGAACACAGCGCATATCTAAATTCTGAAGAGCCTTTCATATGACTATTAGGTTTAGTTTGTCATTTAATTCATTTTATGAACCCAATGCCAAGTGACTATAAAATTAGCTAATCTGATTGAGGGTCTCTCCATTCATTAGTTACAATGCATATTTCAGTCAGTATGCCAACTTTCTTTGTTTCTAAGAGAGAACTAGAGTTGGTGTCACAGGTGCCAAATGGTATGTGGAATGTTTGCAGAAAGTATAACCTAAAATCCAAGTAAATGTTTCCTGATTATCCTTTGTTCAGAGAGACATAGATAAAAGACTACTTAAAAGTCTGTTCCAACACTACAAAATGCTTGTTTGTTCATCATGGCATAATAAAACATAGAAGAAAAGAAAAAGACTTACCTTGTTCACCCTCCCGTTCCATCACTGCGGCTGTCCTGGTGATACTGGTAGATGACATCCCCGTTCATTCATCACGTGACCACTGCAGTCATTCACAGGCCACAGCGGTCATGTTATGGATTGGCTGCTGCAGTCATGTGACTAATGAACAGGGAAGTCATCTTCCAGGATCACCGGGATGGTCGTAGCGATGGAACGGGATAGTTTATGCTATAAGTTTTCTTCTTTCCTTCTATTTTTTATCATGCACCGATGACCTAACGAGCATTTTTTTAGTGTCAGAATAACTCTTTAAAGGGAACCTGTCACAAAGATTATGCCCCTCTGGCTGAGGACAGCACAAGGTAGTGACAAGGATGCTTCTTCCGGCGCTATGACCCTTACTGTATGTTCACACGGCTTATTTCGGGACATATTTACGTCCGCAAATACGTCCCGAAATACGTTTCAAATAATGAACAATTAGATTAACATTGATTCCAATGTAAAATACGCCTCGTCATTCGAGGCGTATTTTCGCGACGTATTTGCGGGCGTAAATACGCCCGTAAATACGATCGTAAAATTAAGTCCCCTGTCACTTATTGAGGCGTATATTGCAATGTAAATCCCTATAGTAAAGAATGGGTAATGTAATTACGACACGAACTACGTGCCACACTTTGTGACACGTATTTGAAACGTATTTCGGGACGTATTTGCCGACGTAAATACATCCATAAATACGCCCTGAAGTAAGCCTTGTGAACATAGCCTTATTCTGTAAAATGCTGTCGTTTTAGAGTATTTAATGCTCAAATCTTATTCATGAGCAGGTGTTAGCCCCACCCACCAAAGGCCACCTCACCCACTGACAGTTATTCACATGTTTCTACCTATTCAAAGTAATAGGTTTATCAGTTGAGATGGGCGGGTCTAACCTCAGGTGGGCAGGGTATGAATAAAAACTGACTCTTTATATGACTCTTTTCTGGCTGAAAACTCCAGATTTGAGCACTAAATACTATAAAACTACAGCATCTTACAGGATAAGGGGCACAGCGCTGGAACCAGCATGTCTGACACTAGCTTGTGCTGTCCTTGGCATGGGGGTCATAAACTATGTTACAGGTTCTCTTTAAAGTGTAACAGATCCTCCAACAGTTTTAGGATATGTTGACACAGTGTGTTGAGTCTGTGTGAACATACACTTTAGATGCGTGTTTGGATCCGTCTGTCTGACCCCAAACTGACCCAAACATGCATCTAATAATTAGCAATGTGATTTACATTGATTTTAATATGAGACACGCATTGGTGTTCACAGGAGTGATCGCCGATGCGTGTCTCACTTTGTCTTTTGGATCCGTTTCAAGAATTGACATGTCAATTCTTGGTCCGAAAGACGCAGCAGGAGTCCTATTTAAAACTATAGGGTGTAATCCTGCTGTATCCATCATGCATCCAAACACATAGCTGCGTGTTAGATACGGGTTAGGATCCGATTGCCGCTGTGATCCAAAAACGCCGTGTGAACAACCCCTTACTGTCTCTTGCAATAAATGAATGACTGCATTTAGAATTCCAACTGCTGGCACACAACGCATGCATTGGGCTGGGAGGCAATCTATGTTTCTGTAATGTGACACTAGAAGGGGTTTGTGACCAAATGTTAACAGGGTGTGATAGCAGGGGTGTGGATCAACTGTTGGATTTCGACCTTTGCAGGTGCTGTGTTGCAGTAGCGATTATCAATGTATAACCCTGTGCCATGTTTTAGAACAGTTACACACTGAGGTCACTGTGAAGTGGCAGTTAGGCCACAGCTTGATACAGCTGGATCAAAACGTGTACCAAATTTCTTATGTTACTATTATTTAAAACAAAAGGAAGCTTAGCTGCAATAGATCACTATAGATTGTTTTTGTTCATGTGTAGTCCATGTCTTTTTTTCTCTTTTTAATAATGCTTCTTTTCATTAGTCTTTGATCCTAACTTAGTCAGTCTGAGGCTGCATCCACAAGGCAATGTACAAATGCCGGTCTTACTCGGAATTAGAATCTGATCAGTATTTTGTAGTCAGTTTTAGTTTTTATTGCGTAGTATTTGGGAATGTTTTTCAGATTTCCGCCATCCCATTGCATTGAATAGTACAATAATCCACAGTTTTCCAAGTGAAAAATGGTGGATTATTGTGCATGTCTGGTATAAATGATGTGCTATCTGTATTCTGCAGGTTGATATGACTCTGGTGATACCTAATATGTATTGTTTTCATTATGTTTTAGTAGTGTATAAAAAAAATACATACATTCTCTTTCTTCCATTTACACTGTAGCACCATTTTCTGCAACCAATAACTTTTTTGTTCTTCCACTTATGGACTTGAATGAGATGCATTTTTTAAGGGTTGAAGGGTACGTTTTGTTTACATTTTGAAATAGATGCGTGTAAAATAGATGGATAATGTTTGATCCAAATTAGTTTTCTTTATTTTTCATAGCATAACTTGCATCTCTTAGTACAACACAACAACTGTACATAACTGGTGGATCATAGCATATATAAGATCTTTCTGAGAGTCCTTGTAATGGAGGTTTCTTGTTAGGGTATATTAGGGTCACAATAGGAAAAGATTGATATCATCCCTTCTCCTTTCAGATGTGAATTGCTACAGCATCATTTTTGGATAACTGAGGACATCATCAATGACTTATTTTATCGCAATTCACTCATCATTACAGCCCAACAATCCATTCTGAATAATGGAAGACCAAGCAATGGTACATTGGGTACTCATATTATTTTATATATGTGTACTGGGTCCCGTATACATAATTTTCACTGTACCCTCTGTACCCTATGTAATTTTTAGTTCTGATTTTGTCTATTTAAAATCTCTTTTTAGGTAAAAAGTTAAGTTTTATATCTGTATCCGGGGTCATATTTTTTGGCAGTAATTTTTGTGGAAACTCTGGTATACCCATCAGTTTTTGTCTGTGATTTGGGTTTTCCTACCACAAACATCAAAGCATTTTGACTACTTCTCTGTTCAAAACAGAGAGGTTTAGGTGTCCCATTCTATTCCTGTGCCCCATACCTATCAAACATTGATGGCACATTCTATCGATATGCTATCAATGTTTACAGTGGGGAAACCCCATTTAATTAGTTTTGCCTGGTTTATATCTATGCCTTTATTATGTATAGTGTATGTTTACAAGTTGAAGTCCTGGTCTGTATAATTATTCATCATCATCCCTTACAAATTTTCTTCACTGTATTCAAAATCATTTGTAGCCTTAGCTTATTTAGGGGATAAACATGGGGGAAAAAAGTTTAAATGAAGTCATGAGAAGCAGGGCCATTTTAACAGCATTATGGGCCCCTGGGCAGAGCTGCACAATAGGCCCCCCAAAAATACAACCACTCACAGGAACAAATATATACATTATCGATAATGCTGGTCAGACAGCAGCTCAGATAAGCATCACATGACAGTAACTACAGCACTGATCTAACAGAGACACAAAATAACCCCTGACATACAGAAACTCCAAGGAAGCATCCTATCTGATCAGTCGTTCTCTGAATCATTCTTTTTCCCTTTTTTTCTCCACCTGGTCTAGACCACCATGACAACTTCTCCCGGCCGCAACCCGTCCCTGTAAAATTTACCACACAAACATCTTAGAATCCTTACGTTATCAGCACTACCCTACCAATGCCTACTACTGTTATGGGTGCCCCCCATTAAGTAAATAGGTAGCAATGTTGCCCACCATTAAGGAGGTATCTAGACTCCAGAAGGTAGATATGCTGCCCCTGTAGGTAGGTGTCCTATAGGGATATTTACAGCCCCCTGTAAGAAGATACAGTCCCCTGTAGGTTATAGGCCCCCCAGTAGGTTAGAGACCCCCTGTAGGTAATATGCCTCCTGTAGGTTAGAGCCCCCCCGTAGGTTATAGCCTCCTGTAGGTTATAGGCCCCCCAGGTTATAGGCCCAGCTGTAGGTTATAGACCCCTATAGGCTATAAGCCCCCCCGTACATTATAGGCCCCCTGTAGGAGATAGGTCCCCCTGTAGGTTATAGGCCTTCTGTAGGTTATAGCCCCCCCCCCCCATATAATATAGCTCCCCTGTAGGCTATAGGCCCCCCTGCAGGATATAGCTCCTGTGTTGGTTATAAGCCCCTCTGTAGGATATGATCCCCCCTGTAGGATTATCCCCCCTGTAGGATATAGCCCCCTTGAAGGTTATAGGCCCCACTGTAGGATATAGCCCTCCTGTGGGATACAGGCCCCTCTGTATATTATAGACCCTACTGTAGGTTTTAGGCCACCCTGTAGGATATATCCCCCCTGTTGGTTATAATCCTCCTGTAGGATATAGCCTCCTGTAGGTTATAGGCCCCACTGTAGGTTATAGCCCTCCTGTAGGTTATAGGCCCCCTGTAGGTAACAGCCCGCTGTAAGTTATAGGCCCACTGTAGGATACAGCCCCCTTTAGGTTATAGGCATACCTGTAGGCTACAGCCCCTTGTAGGTTATAGGCCCCCCTGTAGGATATAGTCCCCTGTAGATTATAGGCTCCCCCGTAAGATATAGGCCCCCTGTAGGTTATAGCCCCCTAAAAGGTTATAGGCCCTCCTGTAGGACCTGGACCCCGGTAGGTTATAGGCCCCACTGTAGGTTATAGCCCCCTTGTAGGTTATAGGCCCCCTGTAGGTAACAGCCCGCTGTAAGTTATAGCCCCCCTGTAGGTTACAGCCTTCTGTAGGTTATAGACCCTTTTGTAGGTTATAGTCCCCCTGTAGGTTATATGGCTCCTGTAGGATATAGCTAGAGATGGGCGAATTTCTCAAAAATTCGGTCCGGTCACTTCGCCGAATTTCCCGCCAAAAATAAATTTGGTCCAAATTACTTCGGGACGAATTGCGTTAAAAAACAGCTATTTTCAGGCTGCACAGAGCCTGCAGGGTGCTGTAGAACGTTGTGTCTGCTTTTAAAATTTTCAGAGGGAGCTTGGTTTGGTATTCATACAATGTTGTTTGTTTTAGTATGACACGCACATGGACTGCCGCCGCTCTTAAAATCGCTTCACTATAAATTCCCTGGGCACTTAAGGAGGGCCAAAATGACAAAAAAATGAAGGGGGAATGTAGCCTGATAAAGTCATTGGGAAGCACAGCTGGAAAAAACAAGCTGAGGGCTCAGGTGGCAACATCAGTGGACAGGTGTGGAGTTAGGGGGCATTACGGCCGGCAGCCATGAGCAGCTTGAGGTCAGCCGGTCGGCACATTGACATCCTGGAGGTGGCAAAAAATCAGGAGGTAGGCCACAGAGTGGCCAATGGGACACAGTGTGTAGGTTACTGGGCTGCAGCCACGCAGCAGCAAGCATGAGGTCCAGGACAGTGGCATAATGAAATACTGGAGTGGCAAAAACAGGAGTCAGGCCTCAGAGTGGCAAATGTCACAGTGTGGAAGGTTACAGCAGCAGCCACACGGCAGGCATGAGGTCAGACAGTGGCTTAATCACATTTCTGGAGGTGGCAAAAACTGGTGAGTAAGGCCACAGGGTGGCACAACTGTCTGTGATGTGGAGTGACGGCGGCAAGCAGCATGAGGTCAGACAGTGGCCAATGACTTCTGGAGGTGGCAAAACAGTTAGTAGTGAAAAAGACAAAAGAACAGTGTGGACAATGACAGAGAGTGGATGGGTGACGCGGTGGCTAGCATCATGAGGTCAGACTAGTGAAAACAATGACATTCTGGGATGGTGGCAAAAACTGGAATAGGCAACAGAGTAGTGGCAAATGACAGAGAGTGGAGGTTACGGCAGCTGCAGCATGAGGTCCGACCAGTGGCCACAAAGATTCATTCTGGAGGTGGGCAAAACAGTGGAAGGCACAGAGTGGCACAAATGACAGAGAGTAGAAGAAAAAAAAACCACTCAAAAAGAAAAAAAAAAAAAACACACACACAAAAAAACCAAACCCCCCCACACACACCAAAAAAAAAACCAAAAAAAAAAAACGACAGCGGCTAGGTGAAAAAAGCATTGAGTCTGAGAGGTGGCACATTGACACGTGTGGATGTCAACGGCACCAGGCCAACAAGCAGACAGCAGTATGAGGTCAGAGTGTGGCACAAGACAGAGTGTGGACGGTGGGTGGCAATACAGTCCCTGCGATAGATGGGTTGGTGCAGATGAAGAAACTGTCAGCAAGATGTGATGGCATTCAGTCGGGGCTGGCGGCAATCAGTATAGTGGTAGAGGCAGGTAGTTTTAACTCCAGATCATTTCTACACAGTTTGGTGAGCGTCATGGCTGATGCTAGTCGGACGCATAAGCGCAATGGGATGAGATATAACTATCTAGAGGTCGTGTGGAAATCTGGACAGATCCACGCCTGATTCATCTTGACAATGGTCTGGCAGTTCCACATTTCCCTGTGGACAAGAGGTTCTCCTTGGTGGTTAACGCATGGCCCCGCCCGCAACTGAACACCCGTCTGATGCCACAATCACGGGACCGGGCAGGACTGCTTCTCACTGCTAAACTTTGCAAGTTGCGGCCACACATCCAGTTGGCTGCACAGTAGTCCAGCGGATCTTTAATTGTGGTAGGTGGCAGGTGATGTCCAAGTAGTGACAACACCTGTTGGTTCAGGGTCTGCCTCAGGTCTGCTGATGCTGCTGCTGGCGACCTGCCATCCTCCATTAGGCGGAGGGACGGAAGCTGCTCATCGTGATCCAGACAGGTTGTGCTGATGGAAGCGGGTTCTGCCATACCCCCCCAGCCTTCCCCAGCAGCCGCGGGCGAAGTTAGTTCTTGAGCGCTGGAAGAAACCCCCAGGTCAGACCTGTCAGATGAGGGACGGATGACGCACTTAGGCGAGCGGCTCACACCGTCTACAGGAGGATTTCCCTAAAGTATTGAGTTTGTCTCCCTTTCAAATTGCTTAGGAAAAAAAGGCCCCCATTTGGACCTAGGGTTAGGAGAGGGTCCAATAGGGTGGTGAGCCGAGAAGTATCACCTCTGCGGTGGAGTTGCTGACTATTCGGCTGTCATAGCAGGCAAATAGCATTGATGCGGGCATCTGCAAAGTGGACTCGAAGGGGGCTCCCTGCCTCCATCTCCACTGTATATGGCCATGGTGCTTGTGGGTCATCTGCCTATCTTCCTCATCCAATACATACTTCCATCTACCATCCTCCGTGCTTTGCTCCTTCTCTCTAGTGTCTCTTCGGGTAGAATATCCATCTTTCACCAGGGAACTATGCTTTGCTCTCCAATTTTACCTCGCTCACATCACTCCAACATTTAAGTCTACCACCGGGACTATGTGGCCTGTGAGATGTAGTACGCCTACGTCTCCACGTCCCCTGCCTCCCAGACAGATTTTTCAGCATCTGTTCCAGGACATGAAGCAGTGTAATGACGTTTATTCATCCCGTAGTCTGGCGACTGACAAATAACGTGGCCTCCTCGTATGGCCTACAAACGGCAGGTGTCACGCTGAGCTAGCACTGGCTGACATCAAAGTTACAAGGGGAGTACTTCTCTGTCCGCCATGGATCATCAAAATCTTCTAATGGCCTTTCTTTTCTCATCCCCCCCCACCCCCCCCCCCTTACAGTGGTCCAACTCATAGTGGGACTGGAATTCAACGTCGGAAACATCGCATATCAGAGTGTGATGGGGGAGGCAGTTACTGACTTGCATGCCAACCTCGATGGAGGGTGTGCCTGGCTTTGTAGGAATGGATGAAAGTGCATGGCACAGTTTCTGCCAATTTTCAGAATCTTTTGAAGATCCGGGAATGACTTCAGGAAACCTTTTACAATGTAGATTGATCACATGCGCTATGCAAGGCGCATGGACCATCCCTTCCTCAGGTGCAGCGTGGTCACCATGTAATACTCCGTTGTATTCACCATGGTTCGATTTGCAGTTGGCGCGGAGAAAGGACACACATCTATTTTCTTGCTGCATTGCGCGGTGCAGTTCATCCCGTGTGTTGACTTCGTTAGCCGAGGCCAAGCCGGTGTGTAGAACGTGCGTGACACCGCATGTGCCCTTACACTTTGTGGTATGATGGAGCAGTACTTGTGCGAGGCTGAAACTAGGTGTGTACGTGGGGTGGAGGTGAGAGGCGGCGGGACATTGGCGCAAGGAGCCGCAGTTTGTAAACGTGGAGGAGCAAATCCGGTCGTCTCTGTCCAAGTTGTTGCGTAGTGCGCTGAGCAAGAAGCAATTTCCAAGATGGGCGTTAAAGGATCTTGTACTGGCCACTGAACAATAGTTAAGCTCCAGACGTCAGCGTGCAATGCAAACATTAGAACAAACGATAAGCTCAAGGACTTGCCCACCTTATGTTTTACATATTTTGAAGTGTGGTACTGCCTTTTTGATTAAAGAATATTACGGCTTGGAACTCTTCCATCTCGGCTCGGCACAAGCCATTGTTCTTCATGAACGGTTGCAGACGTCCACCATTGGAAAGGGAGGACTGCTGTAACCAAAACTTGGACATCAGAGCACGGTCCAGCTGCTGCACCTTAGGATGGTTGGGACGCATAATGTTGTCTCTTTGCAATCGCCTTGTGAAAGATGCTGGCACAAATGCGTAGCGAGGAGCAGGAGCATTGGGAACCGGGAGTAGATGATGTCAAAGAGAAAACTGTCCCTCTTCTGAGAGGTGGTGGAGCCATTGAATGGCTGCAATGGCAAACAGGCCTACCTGGGCGATGATAGCATGCTGTTTTGTGGCGGAAGGGATATGGTCTCACCACAATCGAGCACGTTTCTCCCAGGGCACACGATGGTGACGCTTGCATGGTTGACTCTGGGGCCGTGGAACTGGTGCCAACGTTGGCTCTCCTGGCCACGCTTCACTTTCTGCCCACAGATTTACATATTGTAACGGTATGCCCCGCGACCAACTGTACCGGGATCGCAGGCGCACCGGTGCTCTACACCGTGTGGAGCCCCGTCCGCACGTCGGGTTCAGGGTCCGCTTAACATGCGTCACGACGGCGTTCACTTACACGGTCGAGCTCCTGTCAGTTGTCTCTCGTCCCCGGCGCGTAGGCTACGCCCTAGGGCGGCGCGCGCGGCAGTTTGGAATTTAAAGGGGCAGTGCTGCCGGTATTTGGTCATTGCGGGCACTGCTCCTATTTTGTCCAGCTCTTACTGTGGCCTTTACCCGGATCTGGCGTGTATCTTCACGTTGGTTGATAGCGTATTCTAGTGTGTTCTGTCTTGCCTTACGCGTGTACCCGACGTCTGATTACGTCTTATACGACCAGAACCTTGCCGCCATGCACTGCCATATGCTTAGTTAACGTCTACGAACCAAAAGCGACTGTCCCGACTGCTGCCTGCCCAAGATTCCGAGCCTTGCCTGCCGATCCTGTACCTCTATTACCCTTGGCCCGCCACCGCAGGGCAAGCCCCCGCAGTGGAGTGACCTGCGTGGACTCCCAGCTGCAGCAAGACAATCCAACTTTGCCGGCAGGGATCTGGTGTCTTCCGGGTACCCACTTAGATTCACACTCCCTGGTGTGGGATTGCGCATAGCCTGCGAGTGGTCCAGTGGTATCCACCTCAAGAACGGTAACAGTAGGATCGGCATGGATCCTGCCAAGGTGCCGTTACCCTGCCTGGCGGATTGAAGACCGTTTGTTGCCCGCCAGCACAAACAATTCAGTCAACTGGCGCAGCACACATTCACCAAGCTATCCTCCATGTTCGCTGCAAATCGTGAACCCGTCCAGCAGCCAGATCATCCTTCACCAGCTCCAGCGGTTGTTACTTGCCTCTACGGGTTCCTGTGCTATGAGGGGGCTACCAAGCGTCGGATGGTCGCTAACATCTAAATTCGAAGGAGTAACCCGAACTCTGCAGGGGGTCATCACCCAATGCTCTATGCACGTGGAGCTGAGGCGTGATCTGTTCCTGTATGAACGTCGTGAAGGTGGCTTTGTGGTCAAGCCTCCTCTCCTGGGTAATGCGCATCTTGGCATTGGGCTACACCCCTATGGGGACAGAGCACGATCAGTGTCGGCGGATCTACAGTGATCTCAGTGTGTTCCGCAGTGTGTTCGATGGAACTAGCCCGTGTATTCTCCGCTGAGGGACAGCCTTCCTAAAACCTACTCCAGGGGGACCTGTCTGTAGGAGACACGCGGTTCAAGTTCCGTACTTGCCTCTGAAAATAAAAAAACTGTCTTGGAAAACCGGCGCTCTGTGTGACTACCTTCATGAACACGGGCTATAAACCGAGATAAGGATCATGCTGTCTTGGCCGCTGTGTGACCCTCCGTCTCCCCTCAGTGACCTGATTCCGGTTAGCATCCCGCAATGGACGTTCAATTCAATTTGAAAGGTGAGGAAGATCTTACGGCTAAGACGCGTCAGTTCAGCCCAACCTCGACGGATTTCCTCGACTGGCACCGGTGTTCCAAAGGCATACTGTGCACAGTCGCAACACCAACGTCGCGATGCCAACTGCAGATTGATCGGGCCAGTCTCTAAACATGAGCAAGAGTTGGTCCCAGCGTCGGCAAAGGAATTTGTGCCTCTACTGTGTGGCAGCCCAGAGCATTTTCAGGAGGGAATAGCCCAAGCTTCCAAAGTCTGCGGGAAAACTTCGCACTCTTGGATCTGTGTTTTGGGGGAGATGGCAATTCCATAGGTGAAAACCTATCTCCTACTCCACGGACTGTTGTGCCTGTGCAGGTCCTGTCAGAAAATGGGGTTACGTTCAAAGTTCCGGCGTTTCTGGACGCGGGCTCAGCCGCGGAAATTCCATACACCAGTCAACTAGTGAGCAGTATCGACTGTCTGGTGGTAAGCCCTGGAAATGAAACAGCTTGTCATTTCTTATCCCGTCAGCGGGGAGCTGCTAGCGACAATCCAGTTTTGTCGACCAAGCCCACTGCTCACTCATCCACGTAGGGGCGACTGCATAAGTAGAAATATCCTTCGTATGTGTAGCCTCGCATCCTCGTCGGCGTTCCATCTCGGACTCCCATGGCAGCGGCTCTCCAATACTCCTATCTGGATGGTCTACTGAAGAGGTGATTCGTTGGGGTCCCAACTGTAGGGGGCGTTGTTTGGTGGCACCTTGCCTGGTGCTTCCTTCGCTCTCGCGCAACCCTTCAGGAGTCGTTGCCCGGCAGTTGCCGCGGAATACCTGGTGTACGCCGATGTGTTCTCTGAGAGACAATGCCCGTGAGTATTCCTCCGCATCGTACCATACGATTGCCCGATCTCGACTTTCTGCTGGCGTAACAGTCCTCATCAGGGCCGAGTCTACCACTGTCGGTTACCGAAGATCCCAAGCATGTCCAAAGTAACATCCAGGAGAATATCCGGTAACGGGTGTTAATCCGAAATAGTCCTAGTCTGCAGCTGGCGCAAGGGTGATTTCTTTTTCGTGAAGAAGAAGCGTGGTACCTTGCAAGCCATGCATAGACTACCCGGAGCTTGAACAAGATCACGGTAAAGAACCGTGATCCATTGCGCGCTGTGTAACAGAACCTTTTTGGGGGGGGGATCGCTGCGGGCGGCAAGATTTTCTCAAGTTGGATCTTGACGGGGGCCTACAAACTTTGTCCGAATCCGCCAAAGGCGCATGAAGGAAGACGGCCTTCAAATACACAGGATGGGCACTTTGAAGTACTGGTGATGCCCTATGGGACTGTGCAATGCAGGCCTGCCGTCTTTAAGGAGCTCGTGAAAATGGACCTTCTTCAGGGACCTCCTCTATCACCTGCGGGGTTGTCTACCATGATGACACCTGTGTACTCCTCGAACATCGAGGGACCACGCAGGCCATGTTCGGTAGGTACTGAAGCTTATCCGGGAGAAACAATTTGATATGCCCTGCTAGGGAAAAGTGGCCTCTTCCATCATCACAGCCTCCACGGTTTATGGGGTACGTCATCTCTAGTGTAGAGCGTTTATTATCGAACAAAGTTGAAATCGGAACAGTTGTTTATTGATTGGGGGTACTTTTTTAGGGTCTCATGCGATCTTTTAGGTTAAAAATCTCGTGCAATACCTTACTTAAGGATCGCGCGCCTTTTTCGGCACTTCCTGTATTTTTGGCAGCCAGCCAAATCAGAATTACAGTATAGAGCAGGGGTGAGAATGAACGGTTTGTGTGCGAACGTCATGGACTGGGATGGTGTATGGTTGCAATTGGCTGGTAAAGCTCTTATGACATCGTTTACATAGAAACAGCCCTTCTGTTCATGCCTCAGTGAACTCTTAGCGTACTCAGAGCAGAAGGTCGTGCGATCTGCCTGTGTCAAACTGCTAAGGAATAAATTATTCTATTTCTACACAGAGAAACCTCTCTATTAGCTGGGATCCTTACAATTTTGTTGATTAGGATTGGAAGAATTTTATATAGTTAGGTAGAGAATTTTAAAGGGCATCATGCTGAAAGTCAGGGGGGGAGCGGAGGGGGGGCCCCGGGGCGAACACGAAAAGCTCTATAAGAATAGGGTAAAGTTCCCCAAGACTTAGTTTACATTGCAATAGCTTTTTTTTAAACATTTTTCTATTGAATTTTTCCGGAATAGGGCACCCTGAACTTTTAGGATACACACCTTTTATAGTAACTAGGTCTTTTTTAGATGCAAAACTCCATTTTTTTCAGTTACATTTCGATAGGTGTTCATTTTCAATTTTGCCATTCCACTTTTGTTGATGAACCCCCTTTCAGTTAAATTTTAATCCAGCAAATTTTGTAGTTCCACAGGTGACTTGTAGGTGCCCAAAAATACCTTTTATTATCGAAAAACATTAAGTACGTGTTTTTTGACTTTGGTGCACTACAGCTTTGTTCTTGAGGCACCAATGCCTTAAATGTGAATACTGCAATTTTTTGGTCACCACAGGTAATTTAGGTGCCAAAAAATACCCTTTTTTTATCCGAATACATTTAAAAACGTGTTTTTTCACTTTGGGGGCCGCTTTGTTGATAGATCTACTTTGGGTTAAAATTTAAACAGCAATTTTTGTCCCCCAGGTGAATTGATAGGTGCCAAAAAAACCTTTTATTATCCGAAAAATTACAGATTCGGTTTTTTTAGTTTGCCAGTCCAGTTTGGATGAGCCACCTTCAGTTAAATTGAATCAGCAAAATTTTGTAGTTACCAAGGGAATTGTAGGTGCCAAAAAAATACCCTTTTTTTATCCCAATACATTACAGGGTACGGTTTTTTGACTTTGGTGCATACAGTTTGTTTATTGAGGCACCCTTTCATTAATGTGAAAACTGCAATTTTGTAGTACCAGGGGAATTGATAGGTGCCCAAAAAATACCCTTTTATTACCAAATACATTTTTAGATACGGTTTTTTTCACTTTGGCGCGGCCAGCTTTGTTAATAGATCTACTTT
>JAODAL010054825.1:0-24376 GCA_025379985.1 Phyllomedusa bahiana | reverse complement strand
ATGTTTTGATATTAAAAACTGTTTTTTTGCCTTTCAATTCACTGGGGTTTGAATTAGAATTGCGTTTAAAGTTTTTTTCCGAAAATGCTGGTAAATGAACAGTTAATGGTTTCCCAAAAAAGTAAAAAAAAACAGGTATTGTTATTTTTTCGTATAATAAACTGTATTTTTTGCACCTTTCAATTCACTGTGGTAATATAGAATTCTTTTTTAAGATTTACGTAGATGCTGCGTCAATGAACAGTATGGGTGCGCAAAAAGTCAAAAAAACCTAACTTTTGTTTTGATATAAAAAGGGTTTTTTTTGCACCTTTCTTTTACTGTGGTGAATATTGAATTGCTGTTTTATTTTTTCGTGAGCTGCGTCAATGAACAGTATGGGTGCGCAAAAGTAAAAAAAAACAGTAATGTTATGTTTTGATAAAATAAACTGTTTTTTTTGCCCCTTTAAAATTCATGGGGGTGAATATAGATTTTTTTTTAAGATTTACGTAGAGTGCGTCAATGAACAGACTGGGGCGAAAAAGTCAAAAAAAAAAGAAACTGTGATTTTTTCGTCCGAAAAACCGGTATTTTTGGCAACAAAAACCTGTGCTGAGTGCTGACTACAAGATTGCTGGTTTGTTATTTAAGTGAAGGTTGAAATTAAACAGTCAAAGGTGTAATGGGTAAAATTGAAACCTTTCTAAAATTTTTTCTGTTAATAAAAGTGGAGTTTTGCAGCTAACAAAGAGCCTGCAGTTTTAAAAATGATGTTTATCCAATATAAGTTCAGATGCCCAATATCAAAAAATGTAAATAGAAAACTTTTAAATAAAGTTTCCCATACAATATCTCAAAAGTTTTGGGAACTTTACCCCAATGTTTTTTTATAGATAGAGTTGTCTGTTTTCGCCCGGGGGGCCCCCCCCCCCCGTCCCTCCGGTGATTTTTTACACCGGTAGATGCTGTTTTAAAAAATTCTTAGTAATAAAAAAATTTTCAAATTCTAATAAAAACAAAATTGGAAGGACACAGCTAATGCGGGTTTCTCTGGCAGAAATAGACTAATTTCGTGAGCTGTTTGGCCACGGCAGAGCGCACGTCCTTTCCTTGAGACGCTGAGAGCATGGGCTGAAAAAGGAAAACGTGTTTAGTAAAAAGAGGTATGTGATTTTTTCCCGCCAATCGCAACCATACACATCCCCGTATGACGTCGACAATTCCCCCCTGTCTATTCTATAAACTGTTTGTGGCCCCCCAAATTACAGGATGCGCCCAAAAGGCGCGATCTTAATGATGATGCTAGATTTTTAAATTTTAAATTTTCGAATGTTGGAAAATTGTCCCATAAAAAACCTTGGATTTTCAAATTTGCGTAAAATCGTCAACACTATAAAGGGAACCCCCTTTTTTAAGCGCAAAAATTTGGGGGGGTTTGGGGGGTTTTGTCGCACCACATTCATGAAAAAGACAATTTTTGAAATTTTATGCCAAAAACAGAGCAGAAAAGTTCAACATTCAGCCGAGTAAAGGAAAATTGCCCGGCCTGAGTTGTCATAGTTGCACTACAATGCGCCTGTATGTGTGAACTGCAGAAGAAAAGGTTCATACATTCTGGTGCATTCTACACTGTCTTAAAGCTATTTAGAACTGGCCTGTCACCCATAGAGTTTTACTTACATTACTTAAATACCCAAAAAGATTGATGTTATGCTTTCTGGGCTTGATACCTATCAATATTTAAAGAGATTCCCACCCCCCAAAAAAAAAAACAACAACACACTGATGGGTTTTTTAAGGCAATGTGTGATCATTAGGGTCTAACCCCTGCAATGCCACTAACCAAAGTTGACCTTATTGCTCTTTGTATTACCCCAGCTTCTCCCACCTATACATTAAGACTGCTCCAGATACTGCAGTCATTTACCTGAAAATGGCAGAGTTGATGTACCAAGCACATCCGCCCATATGGACACGACAATGAATGATTTTTGATTTAACCTACTGATCAGTGCCAGTCCTGGGTATTGACCTTCTACTAAATCACAACATTAATGGTCTGATATTATCCACTGATGGCTTTAAATAGGCATAAGTAAAAAATGGAACTGAAAAAAAGTGTGTATTTTCGTAATAACTGCAATTAAAATTACTTTAAATGTTAATATTAACCTTTTGCCGACCACCATTGACTATAATTGTCTAGGCAGTGCCACTTTATCTCTACCAGAGATCCCAGCTGTAAACTAAGGGAGACATGTATGATCGGGTTTTTCACCCTTTTCTGGTGTAAAATGTGACTGAGACGGTTACAATACACTTTCTAATGCACCTAACATTAGAGGGCGTTCTGAGGGCGTTCTGGGGGCATGTCGCACCACACTCGTAATATTGGACACATATATGAATATGGTTCAGCAAAACTAGGCGCATTATTGCTCGAAGAGGCAGACCTATTTCAATGTGGTCTGCCAGAGCCTGAGGAGTCGAAATGGAGCTAGATTTGCTGTTAGGGAAAAAAATGTCCAATATTTCTCAACTTCCACCAGTACAATAATAAAAAATAAATTTATGATAATTATCAGACTATATACAATGAAATCATTTAAATTTAATAAAAAATTTTGTCATATAAAATTTATACAAAAATATATAATATTCCAAAAATATAAAAATATCTCCTATAAAATGCATTTAAATTTAATAGACTCTAAAACTACATTTAAATTTGACAAAAACCACTTTCATATATCAGGCACATTATACACTGAAAACGAGACTCGACAATTCACGTTGAAGCACCTTCCTTCATACATGTCTCCCTAATTGTGCAGCAGTTCAAGTGGAAAGCTGGCTATTGGCAATAGCTTACTCTCCACTAAGAGAATAGGGATGGTTTCTTCCAGATCGCTGCATTTACAATGCTCAACGTGTGCTGTATATTCAAACAAGCAGGAAGTCTCCTGGCTTTCTGATTCCGACACCGGCGGTTACATAACCGCTGAGGCTTGTTTGTGTAAAAACTACATAAAAATAAAGCCTAGCATAAAATGGGAAAAAAATGACGATGAAAAAGCATTATGGTGTTCAAACCAATTGTAACGGCTGGGTGGTGGATCCTCTGGACCACCGCAAGCGATGGTAGTTAAGCCACGCCAGGAAAGGAATCTTTAAATTTGCCCCGGTTTTCACCAGAGCCCGCGCAATGCGGGAAGGACTTGCTGCGGCGTGAGGCTACCAGGACGTCCCCCTGACGTGACTTGCTTGCAATGGCGGCCGAGGTGCAGCAAGGTACAGAATCGTAGTCCAAGAGTCGTAGTCATGGGCAGGCGGTAAGGTCAGGGCCAGCGGCAATGGTTCGTGGTCGTGGACAGGCAGGAAGGTCAGGGCATGCGGCAGAGGTTCGGAATCGAGAAACGTAGCAAGGGGTCTGGTACACGGTAAGGCGAGAATATACTTTTGGAACGCTTTTCTAGGGCTGGGGCAACATAGATCCAGCAAAGGAAGTCCCGCTGACGTCATCAATAAATAGGGGCAGCACCTGGCAAGCAGCCAATTATCGGCGCGCTGGCCCTTTAAATGCACAAGGACGAGCGCGCGCGCTAAAAAGCGGGCCCCCGCGCCACGGCCAGCAGGGGATGCCGACAGAGCAGGAACGAGATCAGGTGAGTGACCGGAGCGAGCGCACCCGCGGCCCGTCCCGCGGCCAGCAGCGCCACCCGTCCCGGGCAGGGATCCCGGAGAGAGGGCACGGGTGCGCCTGCGGACTCGCGGGCCGGAGTGCGGCGCCATCCGCTACACCAATGTATACTACAGAAAAGAAAAATGTGCCTGGTTAGGAAGGGTGGGAGGGAATAACAACATATTAAAGAACTGGTTAATAAAAAAAAAAATTCCCGATTTATTATTTTTATTTTGCTATTATTTTTAAATTTAAAAAATTTACTTAAAAATTTAAAATTAATAATAAAAATTTAAATTAATAATAATAAAAATTAAAAATTAATTATTTTTATTATTATTATTATCATCATATTGTTAAAATACCTTTTATTCATTAAAGTTTTTTGGGGCCCACCTTTTAATGCCCCGGTTATATATGAACCAAATTTAAACACACTTTTTTTTCCATTGTTTGGGGGGGTTCCATAAATATTTTTTTGTGAAACCAAAAAAATTGTTTAAAATTATAAAAAAAGTAAGGGTAAAAAAAAAAAAAATAATAACACATTCCCCAAATTTGGGCCCAGTGGTCATTATTTTTTATTGTGGTTACAGGAGATGATCATTTTCCATCTTATTTTTATCAGAAAATGTAATTAAATAGACAAAAAAGAGAAAACAAGGGAAATAGAATGATACAAAATATTGATTGGGTTCAAGTCAAGAATGGTACAATAGTGCGCGGCCCTTGGAAAAATTTTTTAAAATAGCCCATTTTAACTTTGATTAAAGAATTTCCCTTATTTTTAAATTATGTGTTTCATCAAAACCCCCCTTTGGGGGTATGTTCACCCGGTGTGTTAAAACTTTTTTGGTTTCGTTTTCGTTTTCCGGGTTTAAAACGCATTTAAAAACAATACCTAAAAACGCACCCCAAAACGCACCCAACCACGCGATGCTTTGGTTTTTGGATTTTTTTTGCGTGCAGCGGGAAAACGCCCCCTATATTTTTAAAATTTAGGGCCCCTGCTGCGTCTTTGTTTTGGGCCCAAGACTTTTCCCTTTGAACGGACCCAAAAAAGCCATAAAGAGACGCATTTAAAAAAAAGCATTGGGTAAATGGTGTTTTACTTTTGAAAGAAAGGGAAAAAACCCCACTGCCTTGTTTAAAAAGGGGGTTTGGGTCTTTTTAAAGGTACAAAACCCACGGATCCAAAACAAACATCAAAAAAATTGTTTTGAAAAAACTTATTGAAACGCCGTTTTTTAAACCCATTTTCCTTTATTGAGAAAAAGAAAAAAAAGGGAAAAAGCTTTTTAAAAATTGTATATACCTCTGTTTCCTTCTACCATTTGCTGACGTTTGAATGTTTGGTTACAATTAGTGTTTGGCTGAACTGATCCTGAACTGAACAGATTTTTTAATGAGTTGAAATAAAATATTTTTCTTTTAGGATTGGTGGTTTTTCCACCCAACCTGATTCGTTTGAAAAGGTAATCAGTTTCAGTTTCCCCTGCATGTTAGCAGCATTTGTTTTTGGGCATTACTTAGGCTTAGTGGGGCCAAACTTTCTCAAAGTTTTTCCCCATTACTTTTCCCAAATTTCAAATTTTGGTCATTAACCCTCTTTTTTAATGGGAAATAGAGTGTAATGGGGACGAACTTTGAGGAGGGGTTGAAAAAAGGCGCTTTAAAGTAAATTTTTAAAAAAATTCTTTACAATGGCCTAAATGTATAAAAGTGGGGGTTTTAAATTTCCCCATGTCTCACTTGTGTGTTTTTCAAAATTTTTTAAATTTTTACAACTTTAAATTTGTTTTTTTACTTTTGTGCCTCTCCCCCCTTTTCTACATAAGGAAAAGCCAGCCCCGCACAGGCCCTTGCTGGGACATTTTGGTCCCCAAAGCGGGGTTCACTACCTTTGGGTTTTATTAAATGACATGCTATTCAAATGCTTTTTTCTTATTTCCAGCCTATCTATGCTTTAACGTTTGCCGCATTACTAAGGGCCCCCAAAGGGTTCCATGAGGGCCCCCCAAAACACAGCAAAGGAAACATTAATTTTTTGACAAAATTTTTTAATCGACCAAAAACCCCTTTCCCATACATTAAAGGTGCTTTATACACTGAAACGAGATGAAATAATTCACTTTGAAGCGCCTACTTCTTCTTTCCCCAAAAAGTTTGTTCATTAAAACCCCCCTTTTGCCCTTACAAATTTTGCCTTTTTAAACCTTAGAGTTTAAATGCCCCAAAACTTTGTTGGGCAAAGAGTGTAAGAAAACGAATTTTTGAAAAGAAGTTTGGGCACTAAGCCCTATGTAATGCGAAAAAATCTTCTTACTGTCTTTACCCTACACTCTTCTATATCTATTTAGAACTGGAGGGGTCAGCGCCAATTTTAAAAAAAAATTATGCATTCGAATTATACATTTTCCCCCAAATTGAGTTTTTCCCCTTTGCTTCTACATAAAAGGGTTTTAAAGGAGTGGCCCTTTTGACTGTTTCACCCGGGGGGGGTTGGGGGGTAAGCACTATTTTCCAATTTTTCTTTTGGAAAAGGGGACTTTGTTTTTTTAAGATTCCAGTGATACCAATGTTTTTGAGATTTTGTTATTTTTTTAATTTTAAAAGAAAAAAAAAAAACCATTCTTTTATTTTTTTTTTTTTTTTTGCATTGGGGCAAAATTTTTTACTGTGCCCCAATAACTTTTTTTTTTTCACCCCCGGCGTGGGGGGGGAATTTTTTTGGGGGGCGGAAGGTGGGTTTTTTTTGGTCCCCATTTTGGGATAAACGGATTTTTTTGATCACTTTTTTTTTCCAATTTTTTTTAAAGGGGAATATTTTTTTTTGTTTTTGTTTTTATCATAGGGGAAAAAATAATGTTATTTTTTAATAGATAAAGGAATTTTATAATGACCAATTCCAATTGGGCTTTTTAAAAAATTTTCCTTTTTTTATTTTTTTATTTATTTTTAATGCTTTTTTTCAGCTGTAATTAACAGCAAGCAACTGCTGCATATGTAGCATGCACAGTGTGTGAGCTGCCCCTATTTCTTTGCTTCCCAAGGTGGTTTTTTTTAATTTTTAAAAAACCCAATCATGATGCGCTAAAGAGTAATAAAAAAAAATTCTGCAAAAAAGGGAATGTTTTTATCTTTAAATATTTCCCCAAAAGCCTACACAAAAAAATTCAAAATTACACACACGCCCACTAAAAATTGCTCCCAATTCTTTAAAAAATGTTTCACTGACACATCAAATACTTGAAGGGGTTATGGTAACTTTATTTAAAAAATAGTATCACTCTGTCACAAAATTTAGGGTTGGTTTTGGAAGTTAATTCACAAACTATTGGGTGATTTTAAAAATCCCAAACACGGGCCTGTGAAAGAGATGGTGCTGTTTTTTTTAAAAAAAAGCGGGTTATGTTTTTTTTAAACCGGGGATTTCATTTAAAAATTTTACACATGGGCCCTGTATGTTTAAATTAATTAGTAACATGTACTGCAGACTTTTTTACTTCTAATTAAAAATTGCAAAAAATTTTTAAAAATGCATAAATTTCATTGCACATTGGACCCCCCCCACACGGGGAAAAAAACCCTTCAAACCATTTCCTTTTAATACCGGACCCCAAGCCACAAAAATTTAAAACCGTTGCAATAAAACCTACATAAAACTAGACTTTTTCTTTTTTCAAACTAAACACGCCACTGAAAAACACATAGAAACAACATAATTCATACCTCACCCTTACACCTTTTATTGGATGCATGTTATACACTTTGGGTGACATGTATGGAAGGGTTTTTAACTATTTTAAATTAAATTGTGTATATGGCAGGGCAAACAGGTTATTATGCACCAGATTTGGGACACTTTGTAAGTCCCCAACATGTGGGGGCGTTGGGGGGGGAGGTCGTCCCTTATCATATATTAGGACCACTTTTATGAATGTGGCTTGGCAAAAAATTTAGGCATAATTACTTTTTTCAAAAAAGGGTAGACCTTTTTCCCAAATTGGGGTTTCCTCCCTGAGCAGTTGGATGGAACTAGATTTCCCCATTAGGGCAAAAAATGCCCCCTTTTTTATCAATTTTATACCAGTAAAATAATGAAAATGCATTTATGAAAATTTTATAAAAAACCCCTATAAAAACATTAAATTTTTTAATTTCAAAAAATTATAAAATATAAAATAAATAAAAAATTTATATAATATCTAGAAATATAAAATTTTATTTTCCTTTTAAAAAGGGGTTTTTAAAGTTTAAATTTATTATATAAAAAAAAATTTTAAAAAACCAAAAATTTTTTAAAAAATTAAAATAAACCAAATTTTAAAAGAAATTACCTTTAAACCCCAAATTCTCAATTGGGTTTTTAAAGGGAGTTAGCATAGAATTTTCAATGATTAAAAAAAAAAATTTTAAAAGCAGGCTGGGAAATTTAAAAAAAAAAAATTAAAAGGTTTGTTAGCATAGGGGGTTCAGTGAATGAAAGTATAGTAGTAAATTTACTTTTTCCCCCACAAGTTCAGAAAGCCCAAAAGGGGTGGCCGGCCCTATTGTTTGGTATGTCGTTACACTTTTTAAACGTTTTAAATTTAATGCAGGGTGTGGAACATTACTAATGCCCCAAAAGTCCTTTGGTTGTGCAAAAAAAGATCCCGAAAGTCCTCAAAAACCTTAGGCCCCATTTATGGCCGAAAATTTCACCATTTCCCATATATTCAGGTGCATTCTTACTGGAAAAAAAAAGATGCAAATTTTGGGCCTCGTTTACCAATTTTCATAATGTTGCCCTTGTTCTCACACTTGAACCCCGGTGTCATTTTTGTTTATAAAATAGGTCCCCCCCCAATTTGGGGGTCTTTATTTTTATGGAATATTACCCAGAAATGCTGCACAAATATTTTTTAAAGGACAGCCCAATCACTAAACAAACCCCCTACTTAGCAATATTTAAAAATATCCTTTTTTTTTCATCTTCCCCTTGGGCCAAGCAAGTCCAAAGCGGGAAAAAGGCCCAGAACTTTTAGCTGAAAACCCCTTTGACGCTTTCGGCTTTTTTTTTATTTAATTTAAACCTTAAAATTTAACCCCATTTTCCCCCATTATATTTTGAGGGGGACAAAAAGAAAAGAAAACCGGGCCCGTGATATGACATTTAATTTTTCCTTTTTTTTTTTTCCCTCTCCTTTTTTTTTGTTCTTGGTTTAGTCCTTTTTTGGAGACTTAGCAAAAGTCTAGGACACTCGAGCACTGAGGCTATTACTATGGCTGGCTATTGAATTATATCACAACAATTGATTTATATTAGAGCCAGAAATCTGGTACATTCTAAATCTGTTTCTTTGATGTAAGCTATAAAATACTGCATCTGTGCCTGAGAAAAAATGTATGGCACCAAGAAATTTAAAAAAAATGGTCCTTTTGCCCCTCTATTTCAAATATTTTGCTGCAAAATTTATTGAATTAAAATATTAAAATGCTTTGTAATTATTGTTTTCTAAATACATTTATATCTTTAGTAAAACTAAAAAAAGTTCACATATTTACACATGGGATACAAAATTCATGATATCATAATGGCTTTAGATCTACTACAGAGATTTATGATCCTATTTTCAGGGGTTGTTTTTTTTTAAGGGGCGTAATGGGTTTCCCGTGCTTGTCACTTTGGACCCTATACACCGCCCCAATCACATTATTATGGCTACCAGCTAATATCCAGAATAACTACTGTGTGCAGCATGGATAGCAGCTAGAACTGGGATTGACTCAATAAAGTTCCCGGTAGGTTTTCTGGTATTGGAGCAATGTCAATGATCCCCTAGCTGCTGGGGGGTGGGGGGGAATGGGTCCCTTGGAAACAGTCCCAACCCATTCCAAATTTAAATTTTAAAAGCCCGGGAATAAGGGGGGGAAAGATAGTATTTTGGGAAATCTTGGTCATGTTTTTCCAAAACCCCCAAAGAACATTTTTTAGCCCCGGGGGACATATTTTTTGTTTGTGGAAGATCCATTCCCGCCCCAAAGGAAAAATAATCAGGGTATGGGGTGGAAAGGGGATCTGAAAGGGGTGGATCTTTACCCAACCCCGTTGCCTTTTCCCAAAGGATGATTGGGCCCAGAGAAAAGCCATGATAAAACATTCCCCAAAATCCCTTATGCATTTTACCACCAGCTTGTGTTGTTCTAGCCACGGTTGCAGAGTGTTTGTTTTTTGATATTTTTTCACCTGACATGCCACTGTCCATCCATTTGATGAAGCAGGAAAACCCTGGACTCATCCCCGAGAAGGCATTAACCCTTTTTTAATTCAGCGGGGTCCCAAATTTAAACTGCTATGGAAAAATTTTTTAAAAGGGCCAAAAGGGAAACATTGTTTGCAGGGGGGTGCCCATCTACTTCTGAAATTTCCCTTTTTTGAAGGGTTCACGGAAAAGTGTTTTAGACATGGCCCCCGGTTTAAAACCCCCGTTAATTTTCGGTGCTTCTTAAATGTATGTATTGGGATGCACCCTTCGTAGTTGACGTTCACCCCCATTCTGCTTATTCACAATGGTGCAAGTTGTGCTTTCACCTTGCAAATCTTAAAAAAAGGGCAGGGAAAAGCAATATGTGGGCAGAATGTTTATGTGGGTGTTATTTACCTCCAAACTAAATCACCACATGTGATTTTTTCCCCGAAATAAAGCTTCCTATATAGCAAAGGGAAGAAAATGGTCCCTAATAATGTAACCCAATGGTGTAGTAAGCAGTTTTATCTTTAAAAGGGTTTGTTTTTCAAAAAGAAAACCCAAAATCTCAAATTTCCCCCTTTGGGGGTTTTCCTATCTTATAAAGTGAATGCATATTGCTAGTATATGCTATCATATTATGATTGGTGGAGGACAAACTTGCATAGGGGGAAAATTTTAAAATTTGTTTGGGTGTTGAACCCCGGGTTTTGGTGAGTTTTAGACCCAAAAAAGGTTTTATTTCATTTTGGCCTAAAAGGGGGAATGTTTGAAAGGGTTTTTTTTTTTTTCCTTTTTCTGGCATACAAAGGGACCTTTTAAATGAGCCGGCTACGATGTTAAAGTTCCTAAAATACGCAATTTTGAGAGGCATTGGGAACCTATATGAAACGGTTTTTGGGTATAAAAATCACTTTTTTTCCCCCAAAGGGTTTTTAGGGGGAAAAGAGGGGAGTTTTTTTCCCCCCAAACCTTTTTTTACCTGGGGGCCCATTGTCGTAAAAAAAGGGGTTTCCCTAAGAGGGGGTTTTTGGGGATGTTTGAAGGTGTGTTGCCCAAACCAAATTCCCTAAAATTTAGACAAAATTTGGGGAAAGTGGTTCGGGGAAAACTAGGTGCATTACTGATTCCCCAAAAAGGCAGACCCATTTCCCAAAGGGGGTCTGCCCGAGCCTTTAGGAGTCGAAGTGCGCTGAATTTTTCTTAAAGGGAAAAAAAAATTTGTCCAAATTTCTTAAATTACAACCCGTACAATAATAAAAAAATAATTTCTGATATTTGTCAAAAAATTTTTAAAATTAAATCATTTTTAAAAATTTTAAAAAATAAAAAATGTTATCATATAAAAATTTAATTTTAAAATATTTTTAAATCCCCAAAAAATTTAAAAAAATCTTCCCATAAAAATTTATTTTAAAATTTAAAAGATTCTAAAATAATTTTTACATTAAATAAACCCGATTTATTTTTGTTTAGATTTTTTTTAAATTTTTTTTTTTGGGCCCAAATTTTAAATTTGGGAAAGTAAAATTTTTCTGCTCTCAAAACCTTTTAATTTTCCCATGGTCCATTTCTGGGACCCGTGGTCCCTCCAAGAAAGGGTCGGGACCATAGGTTTTTTATTCCCCTCCCTGCTATTCTTTAAAGTTTTTTTTCTTATTCAGCCTTTTTACTTTCCCCAAAACCCCTTTAAAAACATTTTAGGCGCATTAAATAATGCGCCTTTAAATTCCATAGTGCACCTAAAAACATAGGTGAGGCACGGTCAAACTTTTCACCATTTATGAAAAGTACAAAAACAACTTTTTTCCCCTTTTTGGCGCATTTTACACTGAAAAAAGGGGGAAATATTTACTTCAAAAATGACTTCCTTAAATGTCGCCCTTTAAAGGGGGCGAGATGTCGTAGTCGGTCCCCTTAGGTGCCTTGTACGTCGGGGAAAAAAAAGGAAGAAAATTTCGTTCTTTTTGCCCCCAAGGGGGACATGCAGGAAAAATTTGGGTTGGGGAAAGCCAAAATTTTTTTGCGCAAAAAAAAAGGCATAGAATGGCATGATTTAGAACCCCCCACAGCGGGTCATAAATAGGCGATTTTAGCACATAGGGGAAAAATTTCTGGCTAGGTTTACCGCTTCCAGCTGTAAAGTCCTAGAAAAAGCTGTAGTGAAGTATCATATGTAAATTTGCTTTTGGGGTTTTAGGGGCGCAAACGCCTCCGCCCTAAACCCCCGGGGCAGACGCATTAAAAGTATAAAACGGGGTGCCCCCTGATTCGGACTTTTTAAAAAAAAGGGTCCAGATATTGGGCGCAGGCCCCTTTTACCCTGTTTCCCCCAAAAAACCCCAGGGTCCTTTTATTAATTTTTTTTTTCCCAAAGACGAAAATAAGACTTTATTTAGGGGATGTTATTTTTTTCTTTGGAAAAAAAATTACTTTTTTTGTTTTGAAAAAAACATCACATGTTTTTAATTTTACTATGGTAAATTCTCAAAAATTTAGATAAGCAGACAAAATATGAATTGCAAAAAAAAAAATGGGAAATATGTCTTTTTTTGGGGGGGGGGTCTTATTTTCGGGGAAAAAAGGGTACATTGTCCTAAGGGTTGAAAGGGGGTTTTTCTGGTGGTTTGGGCCTTAAGGCCAAATTTAAAAAGAGATTGTTATGCTAGACCTTTTGGGCCTCATATATAAGGGATACATTATTTCAGAGTAGCGGGGAAAGCTCTTGATGCCCCCCTTAAAAGAAAAATAGAGCTAAAAAAAGGGAAGTTTGGGGAAAAAAACCACCCGTTGTCCCCAACACAATGTAAATGCAATAGATGTATTTATATAAAAAAAATTGTATATAAAAGAAAAAACAATAAAAAATAAAATTTTTTTATGGTTTTAAAGCCTCTTAAAAAATGGTTACCAAATAATAAACCCCTATACAAACAAAGAAAAATTATCACCATAATGTTACTGCAAAAATTTGGGATAAACCCCCGACCAATACGCTTTTACAAAAAAAACCCAATTAATATTACAAAAATCATGGGCCAACATTCACCCCCACATAGTTAATTGGGAAAAATCCAGCCCTAGGGTTCCTGTATAAAAAACCCTTTAAAATTTTACCAATATTCCCCCCCATGCAGTGAACCCGTTTTACAAAACCAGTTACAGGAAAAGTTGACATCCTCTGTTGGGTCGGGTTTTTCTTTTTCCCCCCTTTTTCTTTATCTGGTTCTGACCACAATTTACCACACAAATATCTTCACTTTTCCAAACCCCCAAAACTTATTTCCCCCAAAGTTTCATAAACTTTGCATTTGGAAATAATAGGTGGGGAAAGGGGGGGCTGGGGGTTTATATGTGGAGATTGCATTTTGTTTGGACACTAAATAGAATAAAACAATAGTGGGGGCAAGAAAGGGAGAGGAGTTATCGGCCATAGCTTATAGGAACAATCTTTTGGAGGAAGACAGAGGACTAACCCCTTTAGAGGTGGTGGTGTGGCTGTGGCCTGTACCCCAAGGATCATATTGCGTGGCTTGCACTCTGTTCCCTGCACACTCAAATCAGCCACAGGCATAACCTTTAGGGGGTGCATGGAATAGAGATTAGTACTGTCTCTTTTGGATTTTGTTGGATTTGTTGGATTATGTCAGACCAGCAATGGATATATTTCTTTAAGAAAACTGATATAGGTATAGATACGTCCTAGTTTCAGTAAGGGGCTATGAAGCGGAATTGTAAAGCAATCCCGCTACATAGGTGGCGGGTTCCAGTTGATAATTGCAGCTGACACCCACCGGTAACAACACTGAATTGTTTAACCCTTTAGACACTGTGGCCATTATGGCTGCGGTGTCTGAGTGAAAGGGAAACGGTGTTGCGAACTGTTTCTCGCACTGATCCGATCTCGATTGGTTTGCATGACCGCCATGTTTCCTGTTTTACTACTTTCTGCCCCAGACAGGAAGTAGTAAAACAGCCATATTTGTACACCCTATTAGAATGTTTATACAATGCAATAGCCTATATTAACGATCATACCCCCAAGTGGTCAAGCAACCAAACGGGAAAAAATAACTTTAAGATAAAAATAAAAAATTTTCAAATCACCCCTTTTGCCATTTTAAAAATAAACAAAAAAAATTTTTTTTTTACCCACAATTGTTATCATCCGCCAAATAAAAGCTGAAGGGGGTTCGGGGTTTCGTTTGGACCACTGCAACGAGATATTAAAGCCCCCGGGTTAAGTGCCCTCGGTATTCCCAAACCCTGCCGCAAAGCGGATTGACTTGCTGCGGCTTGGGCTACCGGCGCTACCTCACGTGACTTTTTTGGGGCGATGGGGGACGGTTCGGCGGTAAAAAATCTAATAGAGGCAAGTCGGGGACACAGAAGGTCAAGGGCAGGGGGCAGAGGTTCATGGTCAAGACAGGCAGACGGCAGGGGAGGAGCAAACAGGAAAGGTCAGGAAACGTGGGAATGGCGGGTACACGGGTAAAAAAATACAGACCCCAACACTCTCTAAAGCACGAAGCAACCCAACAATCGGGCAGAGAGTGTGGGGGGCGTTTTCCCTTAATGGACCAGGCCCCCGGGGCAAATAAAATTCCCGGGGACCTACCCCTTTAAATCTAAACCACCTCCCCGCGCGCCCAGGAGCGTGCCCCAAAGGGGGCCGGGGAGGGGCAATCAGCACAGGGGAGCGTGGGGGGTGTAGAGGAGCCGGAAGGGGAAAAACGGGGGGAATGTCCAGGCAGCCGCGGCACCCAACCCGGACCCCCCCCGTGGGCAATGGGGGGCCGGGGGGGACACGGCGCCCCGACCCCCATGACAAAAGCCCTTTAGGGCTATGTAGATAAAAAAAAAAAAAGAGGCTGAGACTTTGTCTAGAAACATGTTTTTTAAATAATGGGGAAAACCTGGAGGACCCAACATGTCATTGTTTTCAGTTTCACCTGTGGTGGTGCTGCAGGTGATTTGAATACTTGCTCCTGGGTTAGCTTATTGTTAGGAAAATTATATAACATATAATGAATTTACAAAACAGATAACTCCCTAAGGTTAAAGCATGAACAGTTTATAATTTTTAAAATTTAAAGAAAAACAGCTTTTTTTGGGCCTTGAAGATAGAGCACATTATTTGTTTTTTTTTCACATCACTTCCAAACAAAATTTTTTTTTTAATTGAACTATTCCAATGAGGGCTTGTTTTTGTGGTAGGTGCTTTTTTCTTTAATAGCAGCCTTTTAATGCGTTGGAAAACTTTTTTGACAGGGAATGTAAAAAACAACAATTTTTAGATAATTTTTGGGTTCTATTTTTACAGCTTTTTATGGGGACATAAAGGAATGTTAAAGAGTATTTTCCCCTTTCATTAATTTGCTTTTAAACATGTAGTGAAAAATTTAAAAAAAAAACATTACAAAAAAAAAATTTTGTTCTGATTTTGCTTCCTCTTCAAGGAATAAAATTTAGCCCTTTTGAAGATCTTACTTGTGCACTCGTTTAGAAACCTCCATACGATTCCCTCTAACAGGGGAAGTTTGGAATACAGGTAAAATTCCGTTGGTGCGTAACCCCCCTACACCTGAAGGGAATTAGCCGAAGCTGGTTGGGGTTCTGTGAAACATAATCACTGAGAGTCCTGAAAAAAATGTACAGAATTGGGGAAAAAAAAGATCACGAAGCTCCCACAAACTCAAATCAAAAAAAACTTTATTCTTAAAAATTTAAAAAAATTTTTAAAAACCTTTCCCAAAATGCACAAAATCACCACTATAACTACAATATAGAAGTGGCATAGTGACTGTCCCTCTGAAATAACCCTATACTACACTCGTTTTTTCCAAACTTTAGTCGTTATTCATGACTCTACGGATTAAATTTTTTAAGGAAAAATTCTTTAAAAAGAAAGTGGGGCGAAAAATGGATGTCGGAAGCCAGAAGATTTTTTCCGACTGTGAAAGTCAGAGAAACGGACCGACAAAAAAGGAGCTATGTTTAAAGAGCTTTTATCCTAAAAGAAAATATCAGTATTCGGGGGATCATGTCTTTAAAAAAAAACAAAGCAAGATTGTACCTCTTGGGGTTAAAAAACCAAAATTTTTCTGGGGCCCTTTGATCAAGGCCCCCCCAGGGGAAAAAAAATGGGAAGGGGCTTTAAACTCCCCTCTAAATTTTATAAAAAACACAGAGGAAAAAAAGTATTTTTGGAAAAAACGGGATAAATTTAAAAGAAACAAGGAAAGCTATTCTCCTTAAGGGGTTTTTACTTCTCAGACGGGAAAGGCTTCAAATTCAGTAGAAAAATTACTCAAAGCTGAAAAGCGAAAGCATAAACATTTATAAGAACTTACGAATTAAGGGGCAAGGGGTTTGAAAAACTGTTAATTTGAAAAAGAAAAAGAACAGATATCTCATCTTCAATCCTGATTATTGAAGGAAAAATTTAAACCCAAAAAGAAACAAAATTTAAAAGGACAATTTAGGGGAAGAAGGGGAAATTTCCAATCATGGAACAAAGGAGGGAGGAATACAGGAATGAGGAGGGACTGGGGAAGACAGGAAGATCCGCTAAATGGCTTGGGCCCCAGCGGATACCAAACACATACTGCAGCTATGGCAGGTTTGGGATTATCCTCCTCTGCCTCCTCCTCACATCTCCCCCCTCCTTTTTAGATCACTAGGGGGGGCCCTCCCTATAACTCAGGGGAAACTACGGTTCAACAACCCAAGAAAACAGGGAAAGCTGCCAACAAGGGCAAACCCAAATAATTAGTTTATCTCAGAGGTCACTGACTAAGGAGAAAAAAATTTTTTTTAAAAGGACTTTAGTTTGCGGCAACTACCAAATTTAATTAATTTAACTGGGTCAAAGATATTAACTTATTTGTTCGCAAAATTAAATGGTTTAAGTTTTTTAAACACAATGACGAACAAACATGTAGGGATCTGTGAATCTCCATAGAGGACCTCCCAGGAGTGAGGACTCTAGTGGGGCTATTGGAGGAAGGAGATGATGGGGTTAGTGTTAGCCCCCAAACGGATCTCAGATTCAAGAGTACTTGGTTCCCTCCGCCCCAGGATACCCCAGAAATTGACATCTTCTTAAGAATGGTGACTAAAGATTTAGAGTCACTTGCAGAGAAAAGACGAATGCGAACATATCCATCCAATTTGACCCAACAGGAAATTGTGGCCCTAAAAGAACTCGAGTCAGACTCTAGAGTTGTGATTAAACCCTCGGACAAGGGGGGAACATCGTGTTAATGGATCATGACAAATATGCTCTTATGTGTAGTCGACTCTTAGAGGATAAAGAAGGTAATACTATACTAGAAAGTGACCCTACGGAGAGTTTTTGAGGAACTGGAAACAATTGTAATCCAGGGAGTCGATGATGGTGTCCTCTCTGGTGATGAAGCCCGTTTCTTAATACCTAAAAAACTGCAATTGGCAACGTTTTACTCCCTACCAAAAATACATAAGGGACTGTCCCCGGTGAAGGGACGTCTAATTGTGTCGGGAATTAAGTCAATCACGCAGAACGTTGGGATCTGTATTGATAAAGTGTTGAGGGACTTTGTGGTAACATTGCCTTCTTATCTTAGGGACACATCGGACCTTCTTAAAAAATTGGAAGGAATCCAAATAGAGGGATATGTCCTTTTGCCCTCAGTGGATGTGGAAGCACTGTATAGCAGTATTCCACACCACTGGGGCCTGCATGCGGCTGAATCTTTTCTAAAAACGAGAGGGAGTCAGTACGAAAAACATAACCGATTGGTGCTTGAATTATTGGAATACACCTTGACCCACAACTATTTCCTCTTCGGGCCCAGGGTCTACCACCAGCTCAGGGGCACTGCTATGGGGAGCCCCTGTGCTCCCACGTACTCAAATTTGTTCCTGGGCTGGTGGGAGAGGACCCTGGTGTTCTGAGAGGAGATGGATGCCCATACTTGTAACATCCTTTACTGGGGAAGATACATAGATGACGTCTTCTGGCTGTGGCAGGGCACGATGACGGTGGAGAAGTAAATCGTTGATAGATTGAATATCAAAGAAGTGGGTCTAAAATACTCTTTAGAGACCAATGCATCTGAGCTGGCCTTCCTGGACTTAAAAATCTATAAGGATGAGATGGGCTTCATTCATACAAGAACCCACAGAAAGGAAATATCAACTAACAGCTTATTACGGTGGGAGTCAATCATCCAAATAATCTTAAAAAGGGAATACCTAAGGGCCAATACCTTAGGATCCGTAGGAATTGCTCGAAGATAGAAGATTTCTATGTTCAAGCAGGAAACCTAAGGGATAGGTTTACCGAGAGAGGATACCCAGTATCAACCTTGCAGGCAGCGTATAAAAATGTACTGGGAAAGGATAGGAATGCCCTGTTGAACCCAAATTATCAACAAGAAAAAGATCCCATCGGTTTCCGGATTGTAGGAACCTTTGATGATCAGAGCGACGAGATCATGAAAATCTTGCGTAAGCACTGGGGTATCTTGAAATCAGACACAGACTTGTCTGACCATTTATCTTCAAGACCCCAGGTAACATATAGAAGAGGAAGATCCCTGAGAGATAAATTGGTCCATAGTCACTTTGGGCGACATGTATGAACGGGCTTTACGCCTGTTTTCTGGCATATCCTGTGCTTTCCCCCGGGCCCCAATCCCCTGTCGGACGCAGGGAAGCGAATTTTGGGGGCAGCGTTTCGCCACTTAGGGCGTGCAATGGCACGGTGGGGGGCGCGGTGTAGGCGTTCCGGGGCGGGACGCGGTGCGCTCGAAAACTCCGAGGCATGTACGATCGCGAGTCGGCAAAGTGTGGCGTAAAGCAGCGCTCGCCAGCTCCGACAGGCAGACCTGGTTGATTCTGGTCTAAATGCGAAGTGAAGCGAGAACGGAACATGAGAGGAAGCATAGACGATAGAAATCTCGGCGCTCAGCTCCGTGCGGCATGGAGTATGATTCCAAACAAATCGCTTTTATAAAGGCATAAAACATTCTCAGAAAAAGAGCTCAAACCTCAAAAAAAATAAAAAAAATAAATCACTTTCCAAAAATCTAGAACGGTGCAACATCAGGAATTAGGATCTTGGAAATTGCCGGGAAATACAGTAATTCAAATTCTGTAAGCTATTCTCATTGGTTGGCATAAACCAGCCAATCAGAATAGGAGCGACAGTGACCCCCTTAAAACCCATGGAGAACTATTGACCAATCAAAATCAAAGGCGGGACAGTTCAAAATACAGTAAAAAGGCAGAAAAGAGCTTATTGGTTGAGCTAGTGGGGGCTTGGCAATCCTGGCCAATCAGAAGAGGAGCGTTGTTAGTGATATGATTGATTTATGTTTATAGAAGGTTTCAGCTCTTTTTCAGAGAATATTTTACACTTAATAAAAATGTTTTTTTTTAATCATCACCATGCTGCACGGCGTGAGCGCCGAGAATTAATTGCCCATCTCTCCATGAAAACAATGGGACAAATAGTCGCGCTTTCTGATTGGTGGAAAGCCAAACCCCCCTATTTTAACCAACAGGTTTTTCTGCCCTTTTTTCTGTATTTTTGAAATGTCCCGCCTTTTATTTTGATTTGGGTTTTAACTCCCTAGGTTTATAAGGGGCCCGTTGCTCCTATTCGATTTGGGCCCGGGTTCCAACCCCCCCCTAGCTCAACCCAATTTACCTTTTTTTCCCCGCATTTTTACGTATTTTTGAACCCCCGCCTTTTATTTTTTATTGGTCAATATTTCCCATAGGTTTTTAATGGTTTTATTGTCGCTCCTTTTCTGATTGGCTGGCTTTTGCGACCCAAAGAAATGCTTACAGTATTTGAAAAATGTATTTCCCGGGAATTTCCAATATCCAAATTTTCGAATTTTGCGCCTTTTTAATTTTTTTGGAAAAGGTTTTTATTATTATTTTTTTAGTAGGTTTCAGCTCTTTTTCAAAAAATTTTGACGCCTTTAAAAGGGATTTTTTGATTCATATCCGCCGGACAGTTTAATAATTTTCTCGCTTTTTTCCAGCCTTTCCCTGAATGGGAAAATACATGTTCGCGCTTTCCCGCACTGCGCCTAAGTCCCCCACCGCGTCCCCCAACACGGCGAGGCGCGGCGGAATTTTACACCGCAGTATTTCCCACTCCCTCGCCGGCAAATCTTAGGTAGTCCCGCACTGCGCCAACCCCCCGCACGCCCCTCCACACTGGCGAGGCGGGGGGACTTTTACATGGATGTAGAGGCGTCCCGGCCCCGACATAAACAGGGCAGATTTCCCCGGGTAAACGGGCGGAAAGGGTGCCTCCAACCGGCGAGAATCATAATGTCGCCCTTTTGCCCCCTAAAAGATCAAGGGGACGGGTTTTTGGATCAAAAGCCCGGAAGATAGTGTGGGAATTGTACTTCTGTAAAATATTGCCCAGAAAAACATTTTGAGAGCAGGGTGTGGAAAGTCCTTTAATGGGGGAATTTTATTTTTTGGGGACTTAGGGGGTGGTGTATCTCGGCAATTGTAGTTGTAAAAAACAATATGTGGGGAAGACGCTGAGACCAATTAAGATACGCATCGGAGAACATATGGGGGTTTGGGAAAATAAAGAGAGCCCCCCATTGGCAAGACAGTCGGCGGAACATGGGGTGAATAACTGGTATAATTTCTATTATTGAACAAATAAAAATTTTTTCCAAAAACGATATTGACAAAAATTTTTTAATGAAAAGAAAACTGAATGGATGTATGACTAAAAACCTTTGACCGGAAGGTTTAAATGAGACGCTTTATTTTGGCTATTTCATCTTATTGATGGCACTCATAACTTCATATATATCTTATCTAATGGGGTAGAATTATCAGACATGATCGTCACGACCCCTTAGAGTATCCCGTTAATCTTGATTATTGATATTGTTGAATCTATATCAACACCCACTGAGGTTTTCTGGGTTGGGTGACTAGCAAGTGCACTAGGGAATTGAGCAAATTTTAGTACTGTCACCATCTGTGGTGGGAACGCCGGCTAATGTGAAACCCAGCATAACTAAAAGAATGGGCATCTTTCTCAAAAAGCCTGTATAATACAGAATTACGGTCGCAGAAAAAGGGGGTATGGGGGTTTATTTCCGCGGGAATGCTGGCTTGAGGGTTCCGGGAGATGAGCTGAGCGTCAGGGCTACGGACCCGGGGACAAACCGTAACCGCTATAACATCGTTTCCTTGTATGGAATAGAATGGACACATGCCGTGAACGATAGATCAGCGAAGTCACTGCGCTGACCGGACGAGTAATTCGGTCGCTTTGGAACTTGATGCCCCGCGCATGCCAATCACTTTTGGACAAAAAAAAAATTTGGGCGCCGTGAGTATGCCACTCTTTACAATAATTAGGGAAGACACGGGGTATGGTTGTTACAACGAGTTTTAATGGCAGCAACATCCCCGGCTGGGCTCTCACGAGCATTCTATTCTCCCCTGAGAACCCGAGAAAATAAAATGCTGGGGAATGTGTGGGATCAGAAGCAGGGCGTTGGTTATCCTTTAAATTTTTTGGCCATCTGATTTTCAAGTGAATCTTGTTATTTTAGGGAAATGGTGAAAAATATTACTTTACAAATCTGGGTTTTCCTATCCGCAGGATAGGATTATTTAAAACAGAGATATATCCTATTGAATATTTTTGGGTCTTTTCTTATCTCATAATTATTCATCTGATTGGACCCCCTTTTTGATGTGGTATGACGGGCCCCTATATGTCTCTTAAAACCCCGTTTTTACGGTTTTGGGATTTACTTTTTTTATTCCTTTTAAAATCTTTCATGCTAAAAAAAAACGTGTAAGGGACATAAGGAACTGTAGAGGGGGACCTCCCAATGGGGCCACCCTTTCGGTTTTACCACCCCACCTGAATTTTTAAAAATTAGGGTTATTTTCAGGGACAGTCACTATGCCACTTTATATTGTAGTTTAGTTCGATTTTTTTCCCCTTTTAAGTTTTTAAAATTTTTAATTTTATAAAAAATAAAAGTATTTTTAGATTTGAGTTTGTGGCCTCTTCAGTGATTCGTTCTGTAAACACAAGTGAAAACCCCTTTTAATTTTTTCTAGATGTAACAAATTTGCTATAATTTTTTTCTTTTCGATTAAATAACATAATAAAGTCATAGTTTTTAGGTTTTTAAGACATGGAAACCGAATTTTTTGAAAGGTGTCTTTTTCTTTTTTTACAGAAAAAAAAAAGATGGATGGAAAAGAAAATTTTTTTTTATGTTCTTAAAATAAGTTTCATAAAGTTATGCATTTAAAAAGGGTTTTTTCTATTTTTTAACCATGCAATTGATTTAAACTATATAATACACAATTATATTCCTTTTAGTCTTTAAAGTCTGTAGGCAACAGTCCCGCATCCAATCCTAATAGGAGACAGGCAGAGTTGGAGGCCTTCATCAGCCCTGAATTTCCAAAACAACCAATCAAAGCCTACATAACCACTATAAAATGAAAAAAATGTCCCAGAACTCATATAATTAGGTATTTTACTTGGGCATAACATACAACAGGATGTACTGCATTGAGAAAGATTTTGGGGGGGGCCGAAATTTTGTCTTAATAATTAATAAACAAGCAAAATGTACAATTACATAATTGGGGGACTCTGATTTTCATTGCACTTATTTTAAACAATATTTTGTCTGTTACGATAAATTAAGCTTAATTATATAAATATAACAAAGTTTAAAGAGAAAATCTAAACAAGTAAAAAAACCCCCTTGAAAATAACTTATCTGAAAATAAAAAACAAAACCCATGAATGAATCATATTTTCCATATGCTTTGCTATGGATAACTTTGTATTTTTTAGAATTAAAACATAAAAAATTAAAGTAAATTAATACTAGTTTATTTTATATATTATCTTTTATAAATGACCATCTATAAAAAAAAAAAAAAAAGGAAAAAGAGCACCTTAATTGTGCAATGGGAAAGAATGCAAAGTGACCACACCAGAAATACTGTATACAACGTCTATAAATCTGTAATCACAGGAAAAATAAATAAGTCAAACAAGCAGCATTATTTCCCTTGTGTTCAAGAAAGAAGGAGCTATTTGTAGTCTCATTTTAAGAATTGTGGGTGAGCTTAGTCAACCACTATTACAGCAACAGCTGTTTCTCATGTTTAGACTGTACTGGTCATATTTTGGCCTTATTTTAAATTGTCCTTCTGTAGAGAAAGAAGTAGAACAGATCAGTCAGTTCAACATTAGTAAAATCCTATTAAGTATCATGTGCATTAGGACCAGGGCTGGGGTTTGTGTTTTCTGCAAATCATCCATTTGTAACGGTTCCGGACACGGAAGTGGATCCACTGGACCACCGCAAGCGATGGTGTAAGCCACGCCAGGGAACGGAATCTAAGTAGGTCCCGGTATTCACCAGAGCCCGCCGCAAAGCGGGATGGACTTGCTGCGGCGGGAGTCTACCAGGTCGTCCCCCCTGACGTGACTTGCTTGCGGTGGTCGCCGAAGTATAGCGTGGTGCAAAAATCTTTCAGGCAGGCTCGTAGTCGGGGTCAGGCAGGTGGTCAGGGCAGGCAGCTATGAGTTCGAGGTCGAGAACCAGGCAGAGGCCCAGGGCAGGCGGCAGCGAAGGATACGGGGTCAGTAGACGGAAGCAAGGGTACGGTACACGGTAGATCAGGACGAGACAAAAGCAACGCTTCTCATTAGGCCCAAAGGGACTAAAGATCCGGCAAGGAGCCCGGGCGGAAGCGCCCAGGTGAAATAGAGGCAGTTTCCCGGCAATTACCCAATTAAACCCCGCACGCCCCTTTAAATCTCACAGAGCCGGCCGCGCGCCGCGCCTTAGAGCACGGGGACGCGCGCAAGCCGGACAGCAGGGGACTGCAGGAGACAGGAGCGCGTCTAAGTAAGTAATGGCGCGCCCGGGTGCGAGTGCACCAGCCCCCGGACCCGGCAGCGGCGGCAAACCCGTCCCGGGGACGGGGCAGAACCGCGCGGCGCCCGCAGGGGGATCGCGGGCGCCGGGAACGCAACAGTACCCCCCCCCTTAGCCCTCCCCCTCTTCCTGGCCTGAGAAATCCTGCAGCAGTTTCAAGGTCCAAGATGTTGTCCTCCGGCTCCCACGATCTCTCCTCAGGACCAAACTCCCTCAAGTCGATCAGGAAATACCGCCTTCCCTTGATGGTCTTCATGTCTAGGATCTCATTGACCGCGAAGATGTTGGAGGCCTCCGCTTCAGAAGATGGAGGCTTGATCCTCTGGGAAAAACGGTTTTAGACCACCGGCTTCAACAAGGAACATGGAAAGAGTTGGGAATACGCATTGTTGGTGGGAGCCGGAGTTTTGTAGGCAGCCGGGTTGATGCGGCGAGTACCTCAATGGCCTACGTACCGCGGCCCCAATTTGTACGAGGGGATCTTCACCGGTATATCTGGGGAAAAACCCAAATTGTCC
>JAODAL010054824.1:0-24377 GCA_025379985.1 Phyllomedusa bahiana | reverse complement strand
AACCCCTTCCCAGAAGTCGCCCCTTTTTGGGATTCAACACCCATCAGGGATCTCATCTAGGGGTGTACTGTGCATTTTGGATGCACAGGTGTTCCATAGTTTTTTTTAGCATTGGGCAATGAAAATGGGGGGAAAAACGCAGTTCGGTCATTGTTTTTTGAGTTTCAATTTTACAGCATTCGCCGTGCAGTGTAAATGATGTGATAACTTTACTATGGGGGTCGGTACAATTACAATGATATAGATTTTATATAGTTTTTTCTGTTTTATTACTTTTACACAGTAGAAATACGTCTATAAAAAATTGCGTTTTTATGTTGTCCTATTCTGACAGCCATAACTTTTTTATTTTGCTGTGTGCAGAGCTGTGTATGGGCTTGTTTTTTTGCGGGATGAGTTGAAGTTTTTATTGGTACCATTATGCGGTGCATATGATGCTATGTTCACTTTTTATTAAGGTTTTTGTGAGATGTTTTGAACAAAATACAGCAATCTTGGTAGTGTTTTTTATTTTTATTTTTTATAGCGGTCACTGTACGGTATATATGACATGGTAGCTTTACTCAGCAGGTCAATACGATTACACCGATACCCAATTTGTATATTTTTTTATGTTTTACTGCTTTTATACAATAAAAAACACTTTTATTCAACCAGGAAAATACGTTTTTGCATCGCCATAGTCCGAGAGCCATAACTTTTAAATTTTTCTGTGCTTGGAGCTGTGTAGGGACTTGTTTTTTGCAAGATGAGTTGACGTTTTTATTAGTATCATTTTGAGGGGACAAGGCTTTTGGATCGCTTTCAAATCCATTTTTTGGAGGCCAGGGTGAAGAAAAAAATACTGCAATCTAGTAGTGTTTTTTATTTTTATTTTTAACACGGGCTCACCATATGCAGTATCCGTGATAAGTTGGGTTTACTATTAGGGTCGCTACGATTAAGGCGATACCCTATAATATAGTTTTTTTTTAAGCTTAATAGCACTAAAAAAAAAAGAAAAGTGTTTTAGAGTGTAAAACAATTTTTATGCATCGCTACTTCTGAGAGCTATACATTTTCTATTTTTCCGTATACCAGAGCTGTATGAGGACTTTTTTTTGCAGGATGAACTGACGACTTTTAAAATAATTGGTAAATCACATTGGCGTTTTCTAGGAGTTTTTGATCGCCATTTTTATTATTCCAATTTAATGTGCTCTGCGGGATGAACAATAAATCTTAATTCTGTGGATTGTTTTTTTTGTTTTTTTTTTTTTTTTTTTTAACAGCGTTCACACGTAACGGGTTAATTAACATGACAGATTTTATAGGCAGGTCGTTAACGCACGCGGCATACCAAATATGGGTACTTTTATTTTTTTTTGATCATTTTTTTTTTTTTGGGGCGATTGGGCGTTTGTAAAGAGGGGAAAAGGGCGGCGATGTACGTATTTATTATTATTTTTATTTTTTGGTTTGTGTTTTTAATTAAAAAACACCATGTTTTTCCCCACTTTTTTTTTTTTACTTTTTTTTTCACTTATTCCACGTTATATTTTTAACTTTTCCTTTTTCTCCCATAGGGGATGATTTGAATGAGAGATCTTTAGAATCTCTCTTCCAATAGGAAACAGTACATAGCTTGTTGCTATGAACGTGGTTTCCTAAGACAAATGTCAGTCACAATGCCACAGGGCACGGCCGGTGTCATCGGACGTCACAGACAACCCGGAAAGGCATTCTCTGCCTTCCGTGCTGTCTCTCAAGGGCATGAGCTGCACGGTTCGCCCTATCGGCGCTGCTGCCGTCCGACAGAGACGCAGCATGAAGCGATCTCCTCCTGCGTCTCCCTTAGTTTTGCGACCCTATCGTCGCGATAATTAAGGGGTTTACCGCCCCCCCCTCCCGTAGCGATCCGGGACGGGTGCCGACGCTGCGGATGTCCAGCTGTAATATACAGCTGACACCCCGCGCCGATGCCAAGGCGAACACTGCTATAGATTCGCGCGATCCGCAGGACGTATCCATACGTCCAGGTGCGTTAACCCCCAAACGACCTGGACATATGGATGCGTCCAAGGTCGTTAAGGGGTTAATAATTAATTTGCCTCATATCACTTGGTATTCAAATAAGTCATTGTTAAGGTATTTTATAAGGTATGAGAAAACATGTTATCTAACAATTGTTTTGGATATTTAAATACCAAGAAAACATTGTTTACTGAGTGGGTATTTTATCAATCTAGGGGATTTTAATGGTCATAAGGAATACTATAAATTAAGTGAAGAAATGTTAAAACAATTTATCGCAGTCCCCATACCAATATAAACAATATGTACTATTCACATCAGTGACCAATAGGAGAATAGATGGGCTGAATGCTCTTTAGATAAGTAACATATTCAAATAAGTAATGAATTTCTCTGACATCTGTTTGGAAATTACAAACACTTTATTTAAAGACCAAAAGAACTATTGAATTCCATATAACCCTGTAAAACTCTTCTTTTACTTTGGTCCTAGAGGTATGAGTTTCACTCACAATCAGGGAGCGAAACTACCGGGGTAGCAGGGGTAGCATTTTTCTACGTGGCTCTGCACGTTAGGTTGGCCACCCGGGTAGCAGCAGCTACCGAATCCGCTACCCCGGAATGCGGCTCCTGGCCCTCCGGCAGTGAACTTAAACAGTTCACTGCGGCGGGCGGGGAGCTGCAAGGGCCCTGCGGCAAACTCCCTCTGAACGCCCGGCCCCCCGGCCCGAGCGTAGAGGCAACGCTGGCTGGAGCTAGCAGTTTGGAGCGCCGATCGCTCGCTCTGCTACTTCCCCAGCCAGCGCTCTTGGTCACGTGGGTTGCCGCGTGACGTCAACAATCACCGCGCGCCCGCGCTGAGCGCAGAGGTCAGCAGGGAGAACAGCAGACAGGAGCGAGCGGACGCATCGGAGGATGGCAGACTGAGGTGAGTAAGTTATTTCTTATTTTACATACCCATATGCCTGCTATACCCCCCCATATGCCTGCCTATACCCCCCCATAATGCCTGCCATACCCCCCATAAGCCGCCAATACCCCCCATTTTCCTGCCAATACCCCCCATATGCCTGCCTATACCCCCAACATGCCTGCCTTAAACCCCCCATAGCTGCCTATATCCCCATATGCCTGCCTGTGCCCCCCATAATGCCTCCCTATACCCCCCATATGCCTGCTATACCCCCCCATAGCCTGCCTATACCCCCCATATTTCCTGCACTATACCACCCCAATGCTGCCTATACCCCCCCATATCCTGCCTATACTGCCCCCTATATCCTGCCTAAACCCCCCATATGCCCTGGCCTAATACCCCCGATAAGCCTGCCTATACCCCCCATAACCTGCCTATACAGCCCTCTATATGCCTGTCTGCCTATACAACCCCCCATATCTGCCCTATACCCCCTAACCCTCCAGACACTCCCCCCCCCCCCACACAGCTACCACCTCCCCACCCCCCCCCACCCCCCCCCCACCAGCCAACCCGCCCCGCCCCGCCCCCGCCCCCACCAGAATAGTCCCCCCTATATGCCTGCCTATACAGCCCCTCTATATTCCTTCCTTCCGAATACAGCCCCCTATATGCCTTCCTTCCTATACGCCCCATATGCCTGCCTGCCTTAAACGCCCCCACATGCCTACCTATACAGCCCCCACATGCCTGTCCTGCATACAGCCCCCACATTCCCCTGCCTAAAATACAGCCTCCAGAACAAGCCCAGCCTTTAACAGCCCCCCAATGCCTGCCGTATACCTCCCACATGCCTGCCGTATACCCCACAAGCCTGCCTGTATACCCCCACAAGCCATGCCTGACTACTTATATGGGGCCCTTTAGCTACCCAAAACCCACCAACAGTCTTATGTAAAAAGTTTGGCACCCCTATTAACCTTAATCATTTTTAGTTTCTAAATATATGGTTGTTTGAACAGCCATTTTCAATTTGATAAATCCTAATAACTGATGGACACAGTAATATTTCCGGATTGAAAGGACTTATTTGTACTATCACAAAATGTGCAATATTCAGTTATAAGATATCTCAAATTGAAATGGCTGTTTGCAAACAACCCAAATATTAGAACTAAAAAAGATTTAGATTAATAGGGTTGGCCCAAACTTTCATATGGACTGTATATGCCCCTATAGCCCACCTAACCCCTTACCTACCTTATGGCTCCCTATAGCTACCTAAACCCTGCCTGCCAATATGGCACTCTATGGCTTACCAAAACCTGTTGCCTATTTGGGGCCCCATATAACCTATCAAAACCCAGGCCTGCTTAAATGACCCCCTATAGCCAGGGGGCAGGTGCTGGAAAAGTCAGGATTCTAAGATATTTGTGTCTAAATCTGCAGGGACAAGTGGTCGGGAGAAGTCATCATGATGGCGAACTGGACCGGATGCAGAACAAAGGGGAAAGTCAACAAGAACTCTCCTGTGAGTCACAAGATGTAACAACCCTGTAATCATTATATGTCCTGCACAGGCTGTGTACACTGTGTACCACTATATGGTCACTGTATGGAGGTTAATATACAGTCTGCAGAGCCTGTGTACACTGGTATCTACCACTATATGGTCACTGTATGAAGGTATAATACAGTCTGCAGAGCCTTGTGTTACACATTGGAATAATATACACTAACCTATAATGGTCACTATATTATATATATATATTATATTATTAGACAGTATTGGTCTTTGTAGACTGATCATGTAATAGTGTTGGGTATTATTCAGTCACTATGTTGTGGTAATTTGTGGTCATGTTCAGGCGGTATGATCAGGTCATTATGTAAAAGCGTTATTGGTAATGCTGGTCATAGAATAGAGTGATTTTTTTGGTAGCAGTATGATGGTGAGATTTTGGTGAGGTATTGCCCCTTATTAGCACATTATCTAACGGCATGTCCTGGTACATGGTCTTGGTCAGGGATGTGTGCGAGGGGGTGGGGCATCCAAAAGTTTGCTTTGGGGCCCTGACTTCTCTAGTTACGCTCCTCCTCACAATCCTCCTTTTTTAAATTTCAAACAGACAGCAGATGGTAACATTCCCAGGCGTAATATCTCTCAACATCAGTAATTTTTAAATTGGGGTCTTAAATATGGTTATCATGGTTATCATTCTTAATTAGGATGGCCTAAGGGAGGTTATGGTATTTGCGGTTACTAACGGTTACAAGATGGTTAACAGGGGTTTTTGAGCACCAGTTGTGATCATATTACAGAATACAATAAAATCAACGATCAATACACAATACATAAACAAACATAAGCAATAATCCATACCTGATGTTAATAGCTAATGCTAACTTCAAGGCTTTGAATACTTTTGCAATGCTTGAAAGAAAAATAAAACAGTCATTTCAAGCTTTAGTTAAGATCTCAATCTATCAATAAAACCAGATAAGTGTCCCTTTTTTTCCCCAGAAATGTATGAACAAATTAATCTGTGAATAAGGCCTAAGGCTGTAGACTCCCCCCTTTTTTCTACTAAAGCACAAATAATCATGCTATAGCATATTATAGCACAGTTGCATTTTATAACTATATATCTATGGGGGTTAAGTTACTACATATCAACTTTTACTGTAACTCCAGTTCTGCAGAATGCAGCTAGCTGCTCGTTATCGCACCAACCAGAGGGGGAAAATGAAGACTGTCTACAAGCAGAGTATTGTACAGGCAGATAGCTTGGCCAGGTCCATCTGAAGACCTCTATCGGACACAATGTATCCCATAAATGGCAGACTAGATTGCTCGAAGACACATTTCTCAAACTTGGCATAGATCCAGAGAGATAACCAAGATGTCGACTAGATACACTATGATGCAAACATACAGGAGATCTCCAAATGTTTCATTAACAGAATTCTGAAACACCGCCAGTGCATGACACAGCCCGAAAGGCATGACAAGATATTAAAAGTGAACGTCACGCGTGTTTTCCACTCATCATCCTCTCTTATGCTCCCTGCAAGTCGAGGTTCGTAAAAATCTTGGCCCCATGTAGACAGTCAAACAGTTCTAAGATCAGAGGCAGCGAATAATGGTTTTTAATAGTTATTTTGTTAAGGCCGCGATAGTCGATAAATGGGCGTAGTGACCCATCTTTCTTCTCCACGAAGAAGAAGCCCATCCTGGCGGGAGAAGAGGATTTGCAGATGAAGCCCTTTCATAGATTCTCCTGAATGTAAGTTGACATGGCCTGAGTCTCCAGAACGGATAGCTGGTAGACCCTGCCCCGGGGATGGGTAGTGCCAGGCAATAGGTCTATAGGGCAGTCGGCAGGAGAGTCTTGGCTTGCTTCTCAGAGAGGACATCAGCAAAGTCCTGGTACTGAGAAGGTAGACCTGTCAATGGCTTTGAAGACATCAGTTGAGAAGTGGGACCTACTGGATCAGGTGTGGGGAAGGCAACGAGAGTGACAGTCAGGACCCGTGTATTTGACTTCCCCCATTTTCCAGTTAAGTACTGGGCATGGCACTGAAGCTAAGGAAGACCAAGCAGAAGTTCCAAGGAAAAATGGGGAAATACATGAAAAACTATTTTTTCCTTATGTATGGCCCCTACTTGAAGTGTCAGTTGTGCAGTGCAGAACGGAATGGCATTTTTCAGACATTCCCTATGGAGATAAACAAGGAGTTTTCAAGGCAGACCCCCAGTAGTCGATACTTGGAGACTAGGGAGACGTCTATAAAGTTCCCAGCAGAGCCATAGTTGATGAAAGCAGTGGCTTTAAATGATGTCTCATTCGCAAAACTGATTGAGACTGGCATGGTTAGGCGAGAAGAGGTAGTATGCACACCTAGGGATGCCTCTCCCATGAAGCGTAGGTGTGAGAGATTCCCGGCCGCAGTGGGCAATCCCGGACAAAACGTTCAGCGCCGCCAGAATAGAGCCAGAGTCAAGTGGGCTCTGTCCACTTGTATGGGTCCGTCCTTGGGAACCATTGATGAAGTGGAGGCCGAAGAAATACCAGAGCGAAGCATGGAAAGCGGAGTGGGCAGAGGACGCAGCAGAAGACGCACGCCCTGGTTCCTCAAAGATGATGCAAAACACTTGCAGAAACACCTGTATGCTTGCTGTCACGGGGCCCCCCCCGGTCCCAAAGGGGGGTAGCCCAGGCCAAGGTTTTGCCAGATAGGAGACTGACTACAAAGGCCACCTTGGCATTTTCCATAGGAAATTTGTGGTCCATAATTTCCATACGGATTGAGCACTTGCTGAGAACGTCTTCGGATTTCAAACTTTTGATTTCACATTTATCATCTACACACAAATTTAACAATAAAAATTAAACATAATCATAATAATGTCTGTAAAACGCTATGTATTCCAACCAGTGAAAAGAAGAACACCAGAATTGCATTTTGTCAGTTTGTTCCCAAAGAAATGGAATAAAAAATAAATGAAGAGTCTTATGTGTCCTTCAAAAGTATTTATAAAAACTACAGTTCCCCCTGTAAAAAATAAGCTCCAAAAAACCAACCCCGTCAATGGAAAAAAGCTTATGGTTTAGACAGTAAATGTTTTCCTTAGTCGTGTCTGCAGCACAATGATTGAGATTTCTCTGCCCTGCAGACTGAAGGGACAGGTGAAATTTTTAATGAGCCATATAGGCCTGAAGGATGGTGTCTCTGATCCATCAGAGATGGAGGCCTTTTGAGGCCTTGAAACCTTTGTTGACTCCAGAGAAAATGGTCAAAAATCTCAATACATTCCTGAATATAAAAGGCATCTATTGATGTACAGAGAGGTCAGACTTACATTATCTACTGAGACTTATTGAGAAAGAACTAGTTAATAGACAAACTGATTTATTTTACTTTGGGTAGGAACCTATGGTCTGAAACTGGGCGGAAAATAACTGACAAAGAACTTTGTCCTTCCAGGACCAGAAACTAGAGTGAAGCACTCTCTAGTGGTTTTAAGGGATGTACAGTTAGTTTTCTTAGGACTTGGGGAAGATCTTAGAGTTACTCTGCTGTAGAAGCTTCAGTCTCATCCTACATACTGCTTTGACAAATCTCTCACAGATAATCTAAAACATTACATACCAAAAATACTCAAATAAAGCCACAGTTTGAGAATTCCAAGACCCAAGGTATGGGTAGGTCCTTGGTGACTACCTGATTTAGAATTCGAGTTCTCATTATGCATACTGCTTTGACAACTATCTTAATTAAGTATAGCTTACCCCAAAACAGGCAGATAATGCCTTTTAAGGTAGAAAGGCTGAGACCTTAATTAAGCCCTGTTATAAGTAGTCCACAGGAAAAAAAAACTGAGTTGACAGTTTGCAACCACCTGTCCAACATTCCAGAGGAGAGAAAATTACACTAAGAGGATGGAGTTTGGTTATATATTTATACAGTAGCATGCTCAATAGAAATTATATCTGTCCTATCAGTCCATAGGGATGGAAATTGTTCTGGTCTCAGAAAATTGTGAAGCAGAGTGAATTAAAAAATATATATTTTTAGAAATAGTAAAACATAACAGTAGCTATAAAAATGTGATATTGCCAGAACTGTATTGTCCCAGAGAATAAAGTTAACATGTCATTTATACTGTACAGTGAAAAAAGCTAAAAGTTTTATTTTCCCATTCCACCACCTTTTTGGATTTCCCAGTGTATTCTATGGTACATTAAATAATACCGTTAAAATACAAATGGTCCAGCAAAACAAGCCTTCATACAATTATATCAGAGGAAAAAATAAAAGTTATAGTTCTTTAAAAGCTGGAATGAAAATACCATCTACCAAAACTTTGTTGAGAACACGTTAATAGAGTTGACAGTGAAAATGGTCAAACAGCAACTTCCTGTCCCTGTTTCTAAACAGCAGGACATACAAAAGAGAAACTCCATGTTCGACAAGCTTTCAAGAACATGACCAATTTTCTTTTTTTCCTAATGATTGACTTATATGTTCACTAAATCTAAAGTACAGTATTTTTAAAAGTAAAGCTTGCAGGACATGAGATAAATGAATATAAATGCTTGTTAGAAATACATAACAGTTTCCATTTAGATATGAAACTCAGAGAAATCTTTGTACATAAAATTATATCAAACCACAGAAGAGCGAACATTTATAGGAAATAATTGTGGTTTCAGACGGCAAAATTTTTATAGCTGCATATCTTCTAATGTATAATGCAAAAATAAAATAAAATAGCCTGTCAAACATATCAAAGTCAAGTATGAATAATAGAACAGAATTCATGTCTAAAGAGGAAACACTAATGTATAATGAATTGTTATTTAGTACAGAGAAAAAAAGACATAGGTCAAACAAACTAAAGATGAAGGAAATGAAAAAAAGTGAATGTTATGTGAAAGGAAATCCAAGAAGAACACAGTAATGGGTAGTGAATAGAATAAAAGCATGTTGTTTGCAACTCTCTAGCATTAGGTAGGGTTTATTTCAGCCCTGAGAACAGACCGAATTCTTAAAACATGATGGATATTCAAGCCAATGTTAAAATGGTTAAGTCGCTTACTACTTTTTGACTGTCCATTAAAGCATTGAGTATTTACTACCATCCCATCCCAATGTTATTCTTTGGTTCCATAGGTTAATTAAGTACATTTAACTTATTGGAAAATTTCTGAAGTCAGACTGAGATGACCTGCACAATATGACATGCTGTGTTACCTATTCAAAGTGACTATAAGAAGCTGGTATATATGTAATTTTTTACACCACAATAACACCCATTCACATCGGTTTGCATTAAAATTCAAGATCTTTGACACAAAGCTTGCCAGATATGTGTATCCTCTGGGTTACTAACTTGGTCTGTTTCTAACAATTAACAGTGCAGTGCTACAGGGATTTTTGGTGACAATGAGTTTTGTATCCCGGCATTCCAAGAAGCATAACTATTATACATATATCTTACATGCATATAAATATATGCATATAATATATATCATATTTTTACATACACAAATATACAAATGTATGCATATACAAATATATACATATATATGTGTGTTTCTACAGTACGTATTCAGCATGGAATACGAAGTGTTCCTATTAATATATTGAGCTATCAAACGACATGGAAACCTGAAAAAAGCATTCATGCTATCTACAATACATGAAAAAAACTTTGAGGTTCTTAGTTCACATGTTTTGATCAAAAATGTTTAAGCCATCCCCAACTTTCAACAGGACCCCAAATGCGGATGGTCCTACACTATTCCTATCTCTCTTTTGAGTCCAGTTCAGACTTCTCCATTGAGTCATCCGACCTCCATAATCCAGAGAGAAAAAGGCACCAGCTTAATAAACACACCGCACTGGTCTAGTAACCTGTGGAGATCGGCGGAGTGCAGAAAACCAAAATGGAAGCATCCACTCCTCCCTGTATAGATTAAAAGCAATATATGCCAAAAGCAACGTATAGTTCTGCACAAAAAAACATTTCTGAAAAACGCACAATGTGAACACCAGTGTACACTGGCATGGCTGTGGTACATATACACACACTCCAATATCAGTAGTACACCATCAGCAAAAAGATCTATCAAATAACGGTGTGTTTATTAAGCTGGTGCCTTTTTCTCAATGGATTATGGAGGTCAGATGACCCAATTGAGAAGTCTGAATTGGACATCCTGACGGATCAAGTGACCCCGTTTATGTCGAGAGTCATGCAAGATCTTTGCAAGGTTCTGAAGGCGGCTCAACTACGCACCTCTGTGTACCACCCCAGACAGATGGCTTGGTGGAACGTTTCAACAAGACCTTAAAGACCATGTTGAAGAAAGTAGTGGAGAAAGATGGCCGAGATTGGGACTACCTGTTGCCATATCTCCTATTCTCTATCCGAGAGGTTCCCCAAGCCTCCACAGGCTTCTCCCCTTTTGAGTTACTCTATGGCAGGCATCCCAAGGGACTATTAGATATTGCCAAGGAGACCAGGGAGAGTGTGGTCACGCCCCATAAAAGCGTCATTGAGCATGTGGCACAACTACAGGAGCGGATCACTCAGGTACTCCCTATTGTTAAGGAACACCTCTTACAGGCGCAGGAGGCATAAGCGAGGGTCTACAACAGGTCAGCCCGCATGAGACAGTTTAGTCCATGGGACTGGGTCCTATTCTTAGTACCAATGGTGGAGAGCAAGTTCCTGGCGAAATGGCAAGGTCCCTACGAGATAGTTGAGAAGGTGGGGGAGGTCAACTATCGGGTCCATCAGCCAGGGAGAAGGAAGCCCTACCAAGTATACCATGTTAACTTGCTCAAGCCATGGAAAGATAGAGACCCCCTGAAGGCATCTTGCTTGGTGTCCCAACCAGAGACCAGTATACAGGCAGTAAAGACACTATCTCCTTCTCAAACCCAGCAGTGCAGACAACTGCTGCAACAAAATAGGGACTTATTCACAGAGGCACCAGGGCTAACCCATGTTGTAGAACATGAGATTGTTACCGAGCCTCATGTGAGAGTAAGTTTAAAACCTTATAGGATTCCCGAGGCCCGTAGGAAAATTGTGGCAAAGGAAGTGCAGAGAATGTTAAAATTAGGGGTGATAGAGGAGTCTAAGAGCGGATGGTCCAGCCCCATCGTGTTAGTCCCTAAGCCTAACGGTGAGTGGCACTTCTGCAATGACTACCGCAAGCTAAATGAAGTATCTAAGGTCGATGCATACCCCATGCCCCGGGTGGATGAGCTTATTGAGAGCTAGGGCCAGCCCGGTATATCACCACTCGAGACCTGTCCAAGGGGTATTGGTAGATCCCTTTAGCCAAGGAGGCCCGAGAGAAGACAGCATTTTCCACACCAGACGGGTCCTTCCAATATGTAAGAATGCCGTTTGTGTTGCAGGGGGCCCCCACCACCTTCCAAATGGCTATGGACAGGATCTTAGGTCCCCACCGGGCATATGCGTCAGCTTACCTTGACGACATAGTCATCTTCAGCCGATATTGGGAGAGTCACCTTAAGAAGATCCAAGCTGTCCTAGATGCGCTAAGGAAAGGTGGTTTCACCATAAACCGTAGTAAGTGCGCCATAGGGATGGAAGAGGCCCGTTACTTGGGGTATGTCGTGGGAAGGGGGGAGATAAAGCCCCAAGTAAACAAAATAGAAGCCATCCAAAACTGGCCCCGCCCACTTACCAAGAAACAAGTGAGAGCGTTTCTGGGAATTGTGGGGTATTATCGGCGGTTTATCCCCAAGTTCGCTGAGATAGCAGTACCCCTGACTGACCTAACGAAGGGAACCAAGTCCGCCATGGTCAAGTGGTCCCCAGAGACTGAGGCAGCCTTCCGAACCCTGAAGTCAGCGCTGTGCAGACAACCGGTATTGGTAGCTCTGGATTTTTCACAAGAGTTGTGGTACAAACGGATGTCTCAGAGGTTGGCCTAGGCGCAGTAATGTCCTAGGTTGTCAATGGGGAGGAACATCCTTTGTGTTTTCTCAGCAGGAAGCTGACCTCTGCAGAGCGCAATTATGCCATAATTGAGAGGGAATGCTTGGCTATTAAATGGGCGCTCGATTCTCTCTGGTACTACCTCTTGGGTCGCAAATTTAGGTTGGTGACGGATCATACCCCTTTAAAATGGTTAAGGGAGAAAAAGGGCAACAATGCCAGGGTTACCCGTTGGTTCCTGGCCCTGCAAGATTTCAATTTTTCAGTAGAGCACAGGCCTGGCAGGCTGCAGGGGAATGTAGAGGCCCCGTCTAGGCTACGTAGTTTGATGGCTGAAGGTGCCCAGTTCCCCGGCATTGGGCAGAGGGGGGGGGGGCATGTAGGAAGGCACAAGGTGCGGTTATTGACAGACGTTATGTGTCACTGATCTGCCTAAGATCGGTGAAATAATGCCTATTTATTCTGGTGTCAGCAGCAATAGGCCACTGACATGTTTGTTTGTGTAGTATGGCAGTAATGCCGTAATCCGGGTCACGCTTTATTGGAGCAGTGTGTAAAGTTGGGTGGGATGGGCTGCTCCCACATTCCAGTCCTGGGCTTACCAGCCCTATATAAGGCCAGCAGGCTCAGGTGGAAAGGGGTGTGGTTCCCTTCCTGTCAAAAACTGCTCAGTGAAGTAAGCAGTCTTGTAAGAGCCAGAGCTGGGCCTTGATAACCCTGGAAGTACTGCAGAGACCTGCACACGGTTTTGTTAACCCTGGGAAACTGGCAAACGGTATTGTGACTGAATACAAGGACTGTGATTTATGTTTGTTTTGGCCCTGCTGTTTATTTTCTCGTTTATATGACCGATGCCAATAAATCCTGCAGTATTGCACGTTGAAGGACTGCCTCCGTTTGAGCTAATTCCCACAATTGGTGTCTCAGATGCGGGCAACATCCTGGAGTAAGAGACTGCATGTCCTGGGTTAAGGCGGCTGCTACTCTTAAAAGCCAGACAGGAGTAATGGAGGAGCTGCTGAAACACCTGGTGCAGGTGAGCGCCCAACAGCAACAAGCCCATGCAGAGTCCGTGCGGTCACAGCAGGAAACGAACCAGCTCCTAATCAGGCAGATGGCCATCATGGAGGAAGCAATCCTGGGGAAGGAGACCCCAGCTAAACCCCGTCAGGAGGATGGACTGCAAGCACGGAAAAGGGTATGAGACGCCCTGCAGAAGATGACCCCAGAAGACGACGTGGAAGCCTTCCTTACCATCTTTGAGCGGGTTGCCGAACAGGAGAGACTACCAGCCCCGCAGTGGGCAGAGGTCCTGGCCCCCTTTCTCACAGGCGAATCTCAAAAAGCCTATTATGCAGGATGCCCGGGAATACCCTAAGCTGAAATCAGAGATCCCAGCACACCTGGGCGTGACGGTCACGGTCCGGGCTCAGAGGGTGCACCAGTAGGGATACAGTAGGGACAGACCCCCGAGGTCCCAAATGTTTGATCTCTTACACCTCATCCAGAAATGGCTGCAGCCAGAGGTCTGTTCCCCAGCCCAGCCCTCATGATGGACTGGTTCTTGCTGCTTTTTTCCCAAAAGCCTTTTGCAGTGGTTTGGGTCGCGCGGGGAAATCCCGAAGCGGATGACTTTGGTAGCCTTGGTGGGAAAGGTATCAAGCGTGGAGAAGTCTATGGGTGAACCAGGACCCTTTGGGCCCTCCCTATGGCTACCCCAGGGGACCCCTGAGGCCCAAAAAGGGGGCCAAAAACCCATTGAAAGGGGCCCGCCAGGGTCAAGGCCTGCCAGAGCCGACACCCAGACCCCCGGTCAGGGATATATGCTGGAATGCCACCTGTAGGGCATATGGCGGCCCAATGCCCACTGGGTGGGCCCCCATGGACGTTCTATAGGTTGGGAATCCCTGTTTGCGCAATCTGCCTGCACAGCGGTGAGGGAAATGGAGAAGGGGATTCCACTCTGTTTAATCGGGGTGAAGGACCCCTGTAAGGGGACTCCTGGACACGGGAAGTTTGGGTCACTCTCCTACCCGTATTTCCCCATGTTTGGCCCCAGGGAAAACGGGGGGGGGTTTACCTTAAAACAGGGGGATCCCAAAAGTGTCCCCCGGGGCCCCAAGTAACTTTAAAAACCCCGAGGGGGGTAGGGTGTCACACCATGTAGTCATCGTGCGGGGGATTATTCCCACAAAGTGAAAATTTGGGCCGGGACTCCCCTCTTTTTTGGGGGCTGTGGGAAGGTGCAAAACACGAAAGCCCCCCAAAAACCCGAGACCCCCCCTGAACCCCTGACCATGGGTGGTCGCAAGTCAGTTCCCCGTATGGTGGGGATGGTGGGGGGGAGTCAACCCTTGATGAGACAGCCAGTCCTAGGATTTATCTGGGGGGAAATTTTGGGATGGCCCAGCTGCGGTGAGCCCCAAAAGGGGGCCTTAAACAGCATGGGGGTACTTGAGGGGGGTGCCAAAGAGTTGGGGGCTGGGGAAAGATTTATTGTGCCGTAAACCCAAAATTTGTTGTACCGGGTGCCCCAAAAACCCATGAGGAAGTGGTGGAACAACTTTGGTTCCCTACCCCAACAGACTAGGTAATGGTCGGCCCACGTGACGTTTTTTGGGGGGAACCGGGGGGCCGATAACACGTAGAAAAAAATTTCTACTAGTTTTACTGGCCGGGTCTCCCGGGAAAAATCCGGTCTATTGCCAGCCCTGTCCCCAGTCCCGATCCCCTCCCCTGTTGCCAGTTTTCGCAGCCCCTAATACTTGCCTATTACGAACACCCTTTGAGGAGGGGCAAGGGAATTTTTAGGGGGGCCCGTGTTAAAGGGGGTAGAGGACACCAGTATATTCTGGTTATCTGGCTATCCCCCAGGCCCCCAGAACTGTACCCCTAAGAAATGCTTCCTCCAAAGGGTAATTGCTGGGGCTTGGCCATATTTTCCAAAGGGGATTGCCGAAAGACACCCTGACGGTTCGGGGGACCCGTTTAGTCGAGGTCATCAAGACCTTTGCAAGTTTGAAGGGGGCCCAACAGCACCTCGTGTCCCACCCCAGAAGGGGGGTTGGTGGAACTTTAACAAGACCTTAAAGGGGCCGGGTTAAAAAGTAGGGAGAAAGATGGTTTGGGACATGTTGCCATATTCCTATTCTCAAACCGATGGGTTTCCCCCCAAGCCTCCACGGTTCTCCCCTTTGAGTTACTCTAGGGCCCATCCCAAGGGACTTTTAGATTTTCCAAGGAGACCGGGGAGAGTGGGGTCAGCCCCATTAAAGCGCTTGGCATGTGGAAAACAAAAGGGGGGATAATAGGTCTCCCCTATTTTTAAAGGGAAAACACCCCCTTAAAGGCGAGGAGGCAAACGGGGTCTACAACAGTCAGCCCACATAGACAGTTTTGCCCCTGGGGACTGGGTCCCCTTTTTTGACCAATGGTGGAGAGCAATTCCTGGCGAAAGGCAAGGGCCCCGAGATAGTTAGAAGGTGGGGGGGGCAAAAATATTGGGTCCATCAGCCAGGGAAAGGAACCCTACCAAGATACCTGTTAACTTGCTCAAACCCGGAAAGATAGAGACCCCCCGGGGGCATTTGCTTGGTGTCCCAAAAAAGAGACCAGTATAAGGCAGTAAAGATGCGAGACACATCTCCTTCTCAAACCCAACGTGCAGACAAATGCTGAACAAAATGGGATTATTCACGAGCACCAAGCTAAAAACCCTGTTGGAAAATGAGATTGTTTTCCGAGCCCCATGTGAGAGAAGTTTAAAACCCTTTTAGGTTCCCCCCGGCCCTAGGAAAATTTGGGAAAAGGAAGTGCGAGAATGTTAAAAATTTGGGGGGGGTAGAGGAGTCTAAACGGATGTCCAGCCCCCATCGTGTTGTCCCTAAGCCTAACGTGAGTGGCACTTCTGCAACGACTACCGCAAGCTAAATGAAGTTTAAGGTCAAAGCATACCCCTTTCCCCGGGGGGATGAGCTTTGAGAGGGAGGGCCAGCCCGGGGATATCACCACCGGACCTTCCCAAAGGGGGTTTTTGGGAGATCCTTTAGCCCAAAGAGGCCCGAGAGAAAAACAGCATTTTCCACACCCCGAGGGTCCCTTTCAAAATGTAAGAAGCGTTTGTGTTGCAGGGGGCCCCCACCCCTTCCAAAGGGGTATAGACAGGATTTAGGTCCCCCCTGGGATATGGTCACTTACCTTTAACATAGTCCCTCTTCAGCCGATATTGGGAGGTTCCCCCTTAAGAGATCCAAGCTGCCCAGATCATAAGGAAAGGTGGTTTTTAATAAACCTAGTAAGTGCGCCCTAGGGGTGGAAAGGCCCGTTAACTTGGGGTATGTCGGGGAAGGGGGGAGATAAAGCCCCAAAAACAAAAATAGAAAACCTCCAAAACGGCCCCCCCACTTTCCAAGAAAAAGTGAGAGCGTTTTGGGAATTGTGGGGGTTTTTTCGGGGTTTATCCCCAAGTTCGCGAGATAGCAGTACCCCCGACTGACCCTAACGAAGGGAAACAAGTCCGCCATGGGGCAGTGGGCCCCCGAGGCTGAGGCGCCTTCCAACCCTGAAATCCGCTGGCAGACAACCCTATTGGTACTGGATTTTTTTACGGGTTTGTGGGTACAAATGGATTTTTCAGGGTTGGCCCAGGGCCCCGTAAGTCCCCAAGTTGCAATGGGGGGGAACATCCTTTGTGTTTTCTCAGCGGGAAAGGCGGGCCCTTTTTGCAAAAGCGAAATTTAAATGCCATAATGAGAAAAAATTGTTTGGCTTTTTAAAAATGGGCGCTCAGTTTCTCTCTGGTAACAACTCCTGGGGTCGCAAATTGGTTTGGTGAGGATTTTTCCCCCTTTAAAAGGGTTTTTGGGGGAGAAAAAAGGGCAACAAACCAGGGTAAACCCTTTGGGGCCCGGGCCCCGCAAGTTTTAAAATTTTTCAGTAGAGAGGCCGGGCAAGCGGGCAGGGGAATGCAGTGCCCTGCCCTAGGGGTACAAAAGTTTAAAGGGTGAAGGTCCCACCCCCCCGGGTTTTTTGGGGGGCAGGGGGGGGGAAAGTAGGAAGGCACAAGGTGGTTTATTGACAAAACTTTTATGGGGTCACCGATTCCCCTTAAGATGGGTTTTGGTAAAATTTTAAGGGCCTATTTTTTTTCGGGGTGTCAGCAGCAATAGGCCAACGGGAACATGTTTGTTTTGTTTTAGTATGGTAGAATAGCCGTAAACCGGGTCAGGCTTTTTTGGGCAGTGTGTAAAGTTGGGTGGGTTTGGGCTGTTTCCCCTTTCCCGTCCTGGTTCCCAACCCCTATATAAGGCCGGGAAGGCTCAGGGTGGAAAGGGGTGGGGTTTACCCTTCCTTTTCAAAAAACAGCCCCAGGGGAGTGTTCATCGTGAAAAGAGCCAGAGCTGGGCCTTGAAAAACCCGGGAAAAGTACGGGCAGAGCCCTGCCCCACGGTTTTTTTTAAACCCTGGGAAACCGGCTAGGTTTTTGTAAATGAAAAAAGGGGACTGTGAAAAAGGGTTTTTTTGGTATTTATTTGATTTTTATAAAAACCTTTGTATGGTACATATTATAGGCTGGAGATGCTGGCTGCTTCTGATGGAAAAAAACCAAAAATTGCGTGGAAAAAGAAAATTTCGTGTATTTAAACTTCATGGAACTTTTTTTCCCTTTTGCCCTTTTTGTTTAATTTTAAAATTAATTCAGTGCATAGGTAGAAGGGGGAAGCATTTTAAAGTGTGTAAGCCCCCAAGTGAAAAGGAAAAAAGGAAAAGAGGGGGGACCAAAAATCAAAATTGAGTAAAAAATTTTTCACAAATGTTTTTCTTATTTCCTTGAAGTTAAGCATTTTAAATTAATATTGTCATTAGCCCATTTTTGAAAACTGTTTATTTGGGGTTTTTGATTGATTTTGTTTTTTGGGTTGTATTTTTGTTTCCCCTACTCCCAAATTGATTACTAAATCCTGTAAACCCATCTAGTAATCCCTCTTTACTTGTATTTGGCTTCCTTAGCCCACTCTAGAAAAAAAATTAAAACCACTTTGGGGGCCCCCAAACCTAAATATTAATTTTAAATGGCGGGGTAGTGGATCCGTTTGTCCCAACTGAAAGGTGAGGGTTTTAAAACCCAAAAACCGGGGAGCGGGCTGGCCCTTTGCTGGGGAAATGCGAACCCCAAGGCCCCAAAAAACCCCTGGCACAACTTGCCTGCACTGGCGGCTGAAGTGAGGTGAGGTACAGAATTGTTAGGCAGGCTCATGGTTGGGGACAGGCAGCAAGGTCAGGACAGGGGGCCCAAAGGGTTTTATGGTTGGGAAAAAAGTGGGGCAAAGGAAGGGGAAACATGGTAGAATATAATAACAAAGTTGAAATGCTTTTCTTAAAAGCTTAGACAAATGGGGAAATTCCAGCAGTGAAGTAAGGGAGGAGCACAGAATATATAGTGTCAGAGCCCAACCAAAGGGCGCTGGCCCTTTGTATCTCAGAGAGTCGGTGTGCACCCTAGGGAGCTGGGCCACATGCACTGGCCAGCAGAGGAGTGCAGATGAGCAGGAGCATGGCTAGGTGAGTACCTGCCAGTAGAAAAAGTGCGCTCGCAGCCCGACATGTGGGCCACGGCGCCACCCTTCCCCGACAATGTACAGTGAGAGGGGACACTGGTGCACTCACAGCCAGCATGTCGGGCTGCGGTGCTGCCCATAACACCACCCCCCCTTAAGTCTCCCCCTCTTTTTAGGCAGAATAAATCTGTGAACAAGATCATGATCCAAGATATTAGCCAGCAGCTCCCAGGACCTCTCTTCGGGCCCAAATTCCTTCCAGTCAACAAAGAAGAACCATTTTTCCCTGATAGTTTTTGTGGCCAGGATCTCCTCCACTTCAAAGATATCAGCAGAGTCTGCTACTGGATAGACATTCTCACGTGAAAACCGGTTGAGGACCAGAGGCTTGAGGATGGAGACATGGAAGGAGTTCAGGATATGGAGAGACGGAGGCTGACAGAGCTTGTAAATCAATGGGTTAATTTGCCTTTAAGGGCCTTGAAAGGACCCAGGAACCGGGAAACCAACTTGTAGCTGAGTATCTTTAAGGACACATAGTTGGCGGACAACCAAACCTTGTCCCTTGGAGAGAAAGTTGGGGGAGTCCTCCTCTTGTCCACCTGAGTTTTCATACGGGAAGAAGCCTGCAGTAGTAACCTTCGAGTTTCTTGCCAGATGGCTGTGGTATCCTGTACTTAGTCATCAACAGCAGGGACTTCAGAAGAAACAGGCAGGGCAAAAGGGTGTGAGGGGGCCGGCCATAGACAATAAAGAATGGAGACGCTCCGGCTGCATCAGAGTCCCGGTGGTTCGATGAAAATTCTGCCCACGGTAGCAAGTTGGACCAGTCGTCCTACCATGTAGAAACACAGTGGCATGAAAAAAGTCCAGATGATCAGCACCGAGCCGTAGAAAAAGGAGGAACTTTATTTAGAAAAAGACTGCCAATACAAAAGCGGCATAAAAACCACAGCAAATAAAAGCCAGCAGGTAAATCAGAGAGACATAAAGAACACGGACGCTGACATATTTTGGGCGGTAGCCCTTAGTCGTAGCACAGTGTAATTAGAAAAGTAATTAGAAACAAAGTGGCACAGTCGCCCAAAATTTGGTTTACCCTTTCCACTTGTCTGTTGGTTTGAGGGTGGTAAGCCGAGGAAAAGTCCAATTTGACTTGGAGATGAGAGCACAGACCATGCCGTGATCAACCATTCAGGGGGAATGATATGCTGAGGAGTAGAGTCTAGACCAGCAACGTCAGAGGCCCGGGAGAGAGCATTGGCCTTGATGTTCTTGGCCGCAGGCTGGAAATGAATCCGGTAGTAAAACCTAGAGAAAAAGAGTGACCATCTGGCTTGCCGGGGTTCAAACGTTGCACTGTTTGGAGGTAGAGGAGATTTTTTGTGATCAGTATTTATATTGACAGGCGGTGAGCCATTCCTCCAAAGACAATTTGATGACCAGTAATTCCTGATCTCCAATCGTGTAGTCCATCTTGGCTGAGGAGAACATCTTGGAGAAGAAGCCACAGGAAATAGCTTTGCCCTTGGAAGTCTACTTAGTAAGGACAGTATCAGTACCCACCAACGAGGTGTCAACTTCAAGAAAATGGCTTCACTAGGTCAGGTCTAGATAGAGAGGCAAATGCCGACTTTAAACAGAAGAACGCCTCTTCCGCCTCAGGTGGCCAGGACTTGGGATTACTGTTCTTTTTGGTAAGCACCACGAACGGCACCACCACAGCAGAGAAGTGCGGAATAAACTGCCAGTAGTAATTGGCAAATCCTAAGAAGCGCTGTATGGCCCGTAGGCTGACCAGTTGTGGCCATTGTAGGACGGAAGACAACTTCTGGGGGTCTATCTGAAGTCCTTTGTCTGAGACAATGTAGCCCAGGTATGGCAGACAGGATTGTTCAAATAGAACACTATAGATCAGGCAGGGAAGTAAGAGAGGAGCACAGAATATATAGGGTCAGTGCTTGGAAATTAGCCAATCACCAGCACTCTGGCCCTTTAAATCTCAAAGAGCCAGTGCACACGTCCTAGGGAGCGCTGCCTGATATGTGGACCGCAGCACCACCCATCCCCGGCAGTGTGCAGGGAGAGGGGACACGGATGCGCCCGCAGCCAGCATGTCGGGCTGCAGCGCTGTAATAATTAATGATATATGAGAGATGCATTAGTCCGTACCTTGGGAATACCACCCTTTGCAGTCTCTTAGAACTTAGAACAAAAAGGGGGAGTTTCAGCGAAAATATAGGGTTAAGTGATTTTTATATTATTCACTAAAACTTAGAAGTCTTAGGAATTTGTTTTCTGTCCTTGAGAATGCTTAGCCTTGACATAGTTATAGATGTAATAAACATTTCTTAGTTCTTCAGACTTAAATTAAATTGTTTTTAATCTTCAACAGGCGCAAAAGGGACTTGTTTATGTTTATTGTAAACCTATTCTCTGATTGGTTGTTTTTTGTCCTTCTAGTCTCTATTCACTGATAATACACATTTGTTTATATATGTATGGCGACTGAAATGATTACTGTAACATTCAGTTACTTAATTCCCAGAATCTTCTATGGCCATTACTATGGCCAGATTCTCTAGCCACTCTTGACAATAAACAACCTGTTTTCCTAGTATTTAATAATTAAAACAATGGTTACTTTTCTCATCTTAATTAAATACTTTAATAATGACTGTCTGATTTAGCAGGTGATATGCTGAAAATTAATTAGTAGTAATGCAAAACAAAGATAATGTAAAGGTTACTGCTTACATATTAAAAGTATGTTTATTAGAAGTAACCAATTGTATTATACACTAAAAAATTATATCGCAAATCAAAAATGTGAAGTAATGATGATAATGTTAATGTTACCCCACCTTCAACCTGTATGCGTTAAGCAAAATAAAGAATATTGCTTCTGAATCAGCTTAATGTCAAAAGTCAAATTTCTGATATAGTGTGCATATGTCCATTCTGACATTAATTTGGAACCCGGCACAACGAGGACTAAGTCACGGGCTTATAGCTACAACAAGAGGAAAGAGAGAAGCAGTGATAAGACAAGTGACATCATGCATTGCTACATGCATTTTAGTCAGATTTATTAAAATGCATCATTATTTAACTTGTATTGTACACACCATAGAAAAGAAATCAACACCAAATTAGCATCTTTAGGAGACTTTGTGTCCCCCAAAAAATGGAAAAAGGTGCATGTATCCTAGAATGGTACTAATAAAAACTACACTACAACCAACAAGAAATGAGCACTCATTTAGGTGCATAGATGAAAAAAACAAAACGTTATCGGACACAGAAAATGATGCTACAATGCAATTTAAAAAAAAAATAAACTAATTGTACCAACTTACAGAAGTAAAGATGACATGTTGCATCCACCCAGTAAACATCATAAAATCAAACCCACCCACCTCAAAAAAACAGTTGTAATTGAGTGTCTCTCCATGTTCCCCAACAAAGCATTTTTTATTGGTTTCATAGTAAATTATATGGAATGTTCATTGATACCACTAAAAAGTACATCCTGGCTTGCAAAAAACAAGCCTTTGTACGTATCGGTAGATTAAAAAAATATAAAGGTTATGGCTCTCTTTTTATGCTTTTTCCTTTAGAACAAAGGAAGTTGTAGTGTTTCATACACAGATATATTACATTGATGGCTTCATAGTGGTACATTGGTTTAAGTTTCTTCTCCAATGTGTTAAGCATACCCTATTAAGTGTACCGTCTAACAGGAGCAAAGAGCAAGCAGTCAGAAGTCTAAGTCCAAGTACCTCTCTCAAACATCACAACTACAGGGACAAACACTGCTGTTTACATTTTTAAGAGGTGAACAGTAAACTTATTATGTTGCAGGAAGGATAATCACTCATTAAGGCCACTCGCAATTGAAATCACCATATTTTCCCAGCCTCAGACAGATTGTGGAAAGCAGGTGTCTGATTAACTGTGTTACTGCAAAGGGTTTCCGACGTTTCATGTTAATAACATATATATTCTACAAAATCTGGGTCTACACAGCACCTTATCTCTCCTTGTATCATTTCTAAATTATTCTGCTAGCATGAAGCATACGAGTAATCCTTTGATTCTAGATAATGGAAAATAATATTTGTAACTCAAATATAACCCTGCTCTATATTAGTAATCAGAAGGAGATGAAAGCAAATTCTAAGTTACAGTCTGTTCAATTTGAACCAAGGGTCTATCTTTTTTACAAATGTATTAATAAACATGGCTTTCTCTTTATCTCACTCTTTGTTATTCACAAAAACAGAATATCTTTTATATCTTTAGATATCGGAGTCTGCTGGAAAGTAGCATGCCATACTACATTCACAATAAGCTTGAATATGATGTGTAACACAAAACTATTTTAATATATAATGTTTTGTGACACCCACTCCCACCTAAAAAAATGCAATTAATCCTTTCAACCTACAAATGCTTTCTTCCATATTGGTGCCCAAAGTGCATAAAAGATCTCTGCTTGGTTTGTTGCAGAGCAGTGTTGCTTAGTTTTTACTAAGTGTGTAATCTTATCAAAAGATTCTTAATTCAAAAGTTTTTGAATTAACATAAAACTTAATTATTTGTAGTGGAGCTGTGGCACTCTAAATTTGTGTGCATTGTGACATATATGAATATATATATATATATATATATATATATATATATATATATATATATATATATATATATTATATAGGATAGATAGATAGATAGATAGATAGATAGATAGATAGATAGATAGATAGATACAGTGCCTTGCGAAAGTATTCGGCCCCCCATGAACTTTTCAACTTTTTGCCACATTTAAGGCTTAAAAAATAAAGACATAAAAATTTAAATTTTTTTGTGAAGAGTCAACAACAAGTGGGACACAATTGTGAAGTGGAATGAAATTTTTGGGATATGTTAAACTTTTGTAAAAAATAAAAACCTGAAAAGTAGGGCGTGCAAAATTATTCGGCCCCCTTAAGTTAATACTTTGTAGCGCCACCTTTTGCTGCGATTACAGCTTGAAGTCACTTTTGGTATGTCTCTATCAGTTTTGCACATGAAGAGACTGAAATTCTTGCCCATTCTTCCTTGGAAAACAGCTGGAGCTCAGTGAGGTTGGCCCATTCTAACACCTGGAACGTTTATTTGTGAACCATTCCATTGTAGATTTTGCTTTATGTTTGGGATCATTGTCTTGTTGGAAGATAAATCTCCGTCCCAGTCTCAGGTCTTTTGCAGACTCCAACAGGTTTTCTTCCAGAATGGTCCTGTATTTGGCTCCATCCGACTTCTCATCAATTTTAACCATCTTCCCTGTCCCTGCTGAAGAAAAGCAGGCCCAAACCATGATGCTGCCACCACCATGTTTGACAGTGGGGATAGTGTGTTCAGG